>JABFPQ010000577.1:0-10958 GCA_022817265.1 Masnerella sp. ZL-2020
CGGACCGAGCGGGGCCAGAATTTCGGTCTGGGCCAACGTCGTGGTCCCGGCGGCCACGCGCCGCGATCCCTTCCGGGGCTCCAGCCGCTTCGACAAGATCGACCTGTACTCGCTGCTGGATGACAACGACGTGAGTGCCCCGACTTTTCGGACGCTTTGTCGTCGATTGCCGCTCTTTCCTCTCGCTTTTGCTCAGCTGGTTGGGGTATGGGCTTCTCTTTCTTGTCGGCAAGGACGGAGGTCCTTTTAGAATTGTGATGGTGATGAAGGACGTTTGTTTTGAAGAGTTGCTGAAGTCTTTTGGCGTTAATTGGCATTAAGGTCTTTCAAGTTCTACATTGAAAATTCAAGTTTTTTGGAAATTGAAGGTTCTGGAGCCTTTTCAAAGTTGAACACGAAGGACCTTTTTAAAATTGGACATGAAGGATCTTTTTTGTAGTTGTTGAGGAAGGATATTTTTGATAACAAGTGGTGAATGGATTTGTTTTTTAATTTTGATGTTAGCATTAAGGACCTTAATAAAAAAAGAAAGGAAAAGGAACATTTTTCGAATCTTGAAGATGTAAGATGATTATTTAGTCTTTTTTGTGTCCTTCAAAAAAGAAATCAGACATGAACCACTTTTTTGAAATTGAAGATGAAGTACTTTTTTTGAAATTGAAGATGAAGACCTTTTTTGGAGTTTGAAGAAGAAAGATGTTTTTGAGTCTCTTTTGGGTCCTTCTTTCAAATTTTTCGAACCATCCTATATTTTTCAATTAAGTACACCCTAGATTTTTAAGTTTATCTTAAGGTTCCTCTATTTTAAGGTCCTCAGCAACCCCCATTTAAGAACCCTAATCATCATCTCATTACAGATAAGACGTGAATACGGTTGCTATGACGAAGTGTCCTTTACGGATTACAACTTCAACAAACGTCAGTGCAACTGGATCAGATTTCTCAGAATCGTGCAAACCTTTAACGAACAGGTCAATCTCATAGGAACTAAGGTCAAAGGTAAGTTTTTGGTCCCTCCCAGTTTTTGACTCTATTCGTGGAAATTTCGGGCTGGTTAAAAAATGTTGTATTCTCTGAAGGTGAGCCCATCTTTGAAGTCGTCAAAAACATCCAACCGGACACCGAGTTGGTTGCGTGGTTCTTTCCAGTTTCGGAGCAAAATATCGTCTGCATATCCCGTAATGTATGTTCAAGGTCTGCCATTTACAGGTGCACCATTGATTCCATTTTGGATGGTGAGTTTTGCATTATTTATGAATTTTTTTATTAGTTCATTTTTTGAATTCATTTAATTATATCTTTTTATGAACTCGTTCAATACGAGTTCATTTCTCATTTTATTTTATGAACTCGTCCAAAGAGTTCATTTTTAAAATTCATTTTATCAATTCGTTTAACAGTAGTTCATTTTTCATTTCATTTTATGAACTCGTCTAATTAGTTCATTTTGTGAATTGATTTGATTATAACGTTTTATGAACTCGTCCAAAGAGTTCGTTTTTTAAATTCATTTTATCAATTCGTTTCAAATGAGCTCATTATATAATTAAGTTTTATGAGTTTGTTTAACACGAGTTCATTTTTCATTTCATTTCATGAACTCGTCTAACTAGTTCATTTTTTGAATTCATTTGATTAATTCGTGTTATGAATTAATTTTATGAGTTCATAAAAAATTTTTAAATTAACATTTCATATATTCATGAAATTTATGAACGAGTTCATTTTAACGAAATCGACGAACGAGTACATTTTAACGAAATTAATGAACGAGTTTATTTTAACGAAATTAATAAACGAGTTCATTTCAACGAAATAAATTATCGCACTCATTCAAAGAGCACCTTTCGCAAAACCAGAATCGCTGCATCTCTAATTCTAGTGATTATCTCCACCCATCTGGTGATTTTTTTACACAATCTCCGTTCGCAATCGAACTCGTTTAAAAAGCGCGAGTTAATCTGCCCGCAAATATTGTCCCCGGCGCGCATTATAAGTTAAAAGTTTTGCAAGAAACGCCGGCGGTGGAGCAACTAAAGAACCGTCTAGCATCCGTACCCATTGTACTGTCCGTCTTTTATTCACCGCGAGGGCTGCACACTTGAATCACATGCGATCACCTTGATCTGGCCGACAAAAATCCCGCCTCCTATTTGCATTTCAGATTTGTTTCGCTCTTCTATTCTTTTCTTTTCGATTGCGCCGATTACTTTGATCCAAATATTGGAAACTCAAAGAACCGCGCGCATTTGCGAAGAATCACCGCGTAAATAACAACAAACGTTCATTTTTATGGACTCTCGTTATGAACTTCTTTTTCATACGCGTTTAAACAACTCGTTAAAATAGTAAACTTTTTTGAAATCGTCTAATGAGTTCATTTTATGAACTCGTTAAAACTGTTTATTTTATGAACTCGTTAAAACTGTTTATTTTATGAACTCGTCGAATTAGTTCAGCTTATGAACTCGATAAAATAGTGAATTTTATGCAATCGATGAAATAATGAATTTTATGAACTCGATGAAACAATGGATTTTATGAACTCGATGAAATAGTGAATTTTATGAAATCGATGAAATAATGAATTTTATGAACTCGATGAACCAATGGATTTTATGAACTCGATGAAATAGTGAATTTTATGAAATCGATGAAATAATGAATTTTATGAACTCGATAAAATAGTTCGTTTTATGAACTCGATGAAATAGTTTGTTTTATGAACTCTATGAAATAGTTCATTTTATAAACTCAATGAAATAGTTCATTTTATGAACTCAATGAAATAGTTCATTTTATGAACTCGATAAAATAGTTCGTTTTAAGAACTCGATGAAACAAAGGATTTTATGAATTCGATGAAATAGTTCATTTTATGAACTCGATGAAATAGTTCGTTTTATGAACTCGATGAAACAGTCCATTTTATGAACTCGACGAAATAGTTTGTTTTATGAACTCTATGAAATAATACATTTTATGAACTCGATGAAATAGTTCATTTTATGAACTTGATGAAATAGTTCATTTTATGAACTCGATGAAATAATGAATTTTATGAACTTTTTTTGAGTTCATATAAATGAAATCTGTTAAGGAATATATTTTTATGAACACTTTTAATGAATTCATTAATATGAACTATTTGAACGAATGTTTTTATAAATTTGTTGATGAAATCATGAATATGAACTCGTTAATGAATTCATATGCAATAACTCATATGATGCATTTTTGTCCTACAGAATCGCCGCTGGATTTATCAATGGCACTGTTATCCCACCAATCGTCATCGTCCATTCGCAATTCATATTACGAAATAGACGAATACGAATCAACGTCCGAGGAGTCGTCCTCGTCGACGCTATCGCTCACCAGTGACCCGTTGGACTGCAGCATTTTAACTACTATCAAACGGGGGGAGAGGGTTTTATTACCTTGCGAAGTATGTGGAAAATCTTTCGACCGTCCTTCACTCCTCAAGCGTCATATGAGAACGCATACAGGTACGCACGCGGACGCGCGGTATTATGCAAATGAGAAATCAAGTGTCCTTTAATAGCTCGCGTTTCTTCGGTTCTATTCAATTTGTATTGAATACATCGATTGGTATTTAACTGTTAGAAACTTGGATAACCTGAAAATGGAAAATGTTTATTGATTTTTTGTTTATGTTTAAATTTTTGTTAAAGTATTTTTGTACTTGAACAAGTTCATAAAATTAGTTCATCGAATGAACTCATTCATAAAGTTCATGAAAATGAACTCTTCAAAAGAGTTCATAAAAATGAACTCTTCAAAAGAGTTCATCAAAATGAACTCTCTAAATGAGTTCATAAAAATGGACTCTTTAAATGAGTTCATGATTTCTATTTGTTTAACGAGTTCGTTAAAATAAACTCATTTTATGATATCGTCAAAAAGTATTCGTTAATCGAGTTCATACAAATGAACTTATTTTATGATATAGTCAAAATGTATTCATTAATCGAGTTCATAAAAATGAACTCTTTCAAAGATTTCATTAAACTATTTGCTCATTTTACAAATTCATTATACAATAAAATTTTATAAAATCGTGAAACAATTTCATTAAATCAGTTCATAACATTTTTTGAATGAACGATCTGATTAAAATATATTGTGAAAATGAAACTTATAGAAGAGTTCATGAATTATTTCTGTATAACTTGTTCATAAAAATTATTTTACCAAACGAATTTAATGAACTATATCGTGAAAATGAAATCCTTAGAACGAGTTCATAAAAATGATTTCATAAAAGGAGTTCATGAAAATGAACTCCTGAAACAAATTCATAAAAATGAACTGCTTGAACGATTTCATAATTTTTATTATACAAATAGTTCATAAAAATTATTTCATTGGATGAACGCGTTAAACTATGACGTCAAGATGAACTCATAAAATGAGTTCATAAAAATGAACATCATATACAATTTGGCTTTGATTATTTCCATAATGAATTCATTTGACGAATTCATTAAATGAAATTATTTCACTTGTTCATAAAACTAAAAATATTAAACCTCAAATTTTTATGAACTCATTCATTGAGTTCATAATTATGAACTCTTTTTGGAAGAGTTCATAATTATGAACTTTTCTAGAAACATCTCAAAAACTAATAAAAAATTAATTTTTCAGGTGAAAAACCACACGTATGTATGGTGTGCAACAAGGGTTTCTCAACCTCGAGTTCGCTCAACACGCACAAGCGTATACACAGCGGCGAAAAGCCGCACCAGTGTCTGGTATGCGGAAAGAAGTTTACCGCCTCTTCGAATCTGTACTATCATCGGATGACGCATATCAAAGTGAGTCTCGTTTCGCTGCCGTTCATCAGATCGGCGATACCGATATCGATGATTATGATTTTAGTTATACCCTCGGCGGAAGCCTTTCCACGCGGCGCCGTTCGGGCGCGCAGGATCAGGATGTCGTTAACTCGAACGCTTTCAATTGGTCGTTATTTCAAAAATTGCTACTGATAAAGTCCGATAAAAACCGATCGGAACTCTGCCATTTTGTCGTAAACTAATTTCAGGTGTATGGTAATTCAGTTATATTGGATAAACAAATGAGAAAGTGTGAAGGATATTAAGGATATCGTGTAAAAGAGTTTGCAATTTTATTCAGGAGACGTTTTTGAAAAGTTCATATTATGAACTTGCCTAAATCATGAGTTTTTGAGTTTAATCTATGAACTCGTTTCATGAGTTCATTTTATGAAATTTCTTTCATGAACTCATAAAATTATTTCATTTATGAACACATGAAATTTGTTCATTGTATGAACTCATGAAATTAGTCCATTTTATGAATTCGTAAAATTAGTTCATTGTATGAACTCTTGGAATTAGTTCATTTTATGAACTCATGAAATTAGTTCATTGTATGAACTCGCGAAATAAGTTCATTTTATGAACTCATGAAATTTGTTCATTTTATGAACTCTTGGAATTAGTTCATTTTATGAACTCATGAAATAAGTTCATTTTATGAACTCATGAAATTTGTTCGTTTTATGAACTCATGAAATTTGTTCATTTTATGAACTCGTTTAATGAACTCATGTGATTATTTCACTTGACGAATTATTTTGTATAAACTGAAAAAAACGAATTTGTTTAACGAAATATGTTTTTCTATAAATTTTATCAGAGACTGTAAGGAAATGGAGCAAAACTAAAGGGTAGCAAGTCGAGATGAAAAATAATGCAAACCAGTTGCGTAAACCAGTAGAACGAAATTAGAAGTAGCAAGTGACTGTAATGGCGATGCGTGCACGTAAGGGCGCTCGCTTTTTTTTTTATAAAAAGGATATAGTATGCCTTTCTCTAATCCCTCCGAGTAATGATATCTGTAAAGCCATATAGACTTCTTTGCCATCAACTACTGTAATTGGCCCATTACTCGCTACCGCTTGGAATGCAATCCAATTAGAGCGACAGAGAGCTCGCGGGAGTCGTGCCCCGAGGCGTTTATGCAGCTACCGCCGCAATTCCACGCGTTTCGGACTTTTATTTATTAACGCTCATAACGTTTCGAGCGCGGCGCAAATTTACGCGCGCGTTTCCAATTTGAATCGAATCATACGCCGTTCCTTCGCGGGATGAGGTTTTTGAATGGCTTTCGCGAGCTGGTCTAGGGCATTCGTTGAAAGATTTACTATCGTTAATGAATTTTAGATTATTCGTTGAGAGAATAAGTTGAAATAAATTCAATAATATCGTGATTTTTATTCATATTTATGAGTGAGTTTTATGAGGTCTCATAACGAATTCGTTTGAGAAATGAGGTTTATGAGTAAGTTTTATGAGGTATCATAACGAATTCGTTTGAGGAATGAGGTTTATGAGTAAGTTTTATGAGGTATCATAACGAATTCGTTTGAGGAATGAGGTTTATGAGTAAGTTTTATGAGGTATCATAACGAATTCGTTTCAGGAATGAGGTTTTTGAGTGAGTTTTATGAGTTAACATAATGAATTCGTTTCAGGAATGAGGTTAATGAGTTATCATAATGAATTCGTTTGAGGAATGAGGTTTATGAGTGAGTTTCATGAGGTATTACAACGAATTCATTTCAGGAACGATATTTATGAGTGAGTTTCATGAGGTACTATTACAAATTCGTTTGAAAAATAAGTCTTATGAATGAGTTTGATGAGTTATCATAACGAATTCGTTTCAAGAATGAGGTTTATGAGTAAATTTTATGAGTTAGCATAACGAATTCATTTCAAAAATGAAGTTTATGCGTGAGTTATATTAATTAACATGACGAATTCGTTTCAGGAATGAGGTTTATGAGTGAGTTTTATGAGGTATTAGAATGAGTTCGTTTGGGGAATGAGGTTTATGAGTGAGTTTTATGAGTTAACATAACAAATTCGTTTCAGGAATAAGGTTCATGAGTGAGTTTTATGAGGTCTCATAACGAATTCGTTTGGAGAATGAGGTTTATGAGTGAGTTTTATGAGGTCTTCTAACTCATTCGTTTAACGAATGAGTTTTTTGAGTTAGTTTTATGAGTTAATACATCGAATTCGTTGTACGCATAGGATAAATGAACTACAGAGTCGAATTGTGTCGAAACAAAATGTATTTTGAAAACAAATACAGTTAAGAGACACAGTTCAAATAACAATTGTCCATACTCGGAAACAGATCGTAAAGTTTGTTGTTCACCTATCAACAGACGAAACGTAGAACCTCTTTTGCGGATGCTTAAAATTATATTTGGCAGTATGTGTATATCACTCGCAAGACACAAATCAACTAGCGCGGGATGATGAAATTAACGCGAGCGCCGCACGAATTCTCACGAGTCTTACCGATTTGCGTTCTGTTGCAGGAGAAGCCGCACAAGTGTTCGCAATGTTCGAAGTCGTTCCCGACGCCCGGAGATCTCAAGAGTCACATGTATATACACAACGGACTGTGGCCGTTCAGGTGTCACATTTGTAGTCGCGGATTTAGCAAGCCCACCAATCTCAAGAACCACATGCTTTTACACCTAGGTCGATGTTCCAACAAGAAGTACATCAAATCTTTGCCGGATGTATAATTTTTTTGGATTGTTTTTCTTTTTTTTCAAAAGACTGGTTTTCAATTTTGAATTGCAGAAATGAGCAGGAAATGGTTCAAAAATGGTCCAGTAAAAAATTATTTTGAGCAAATATAGTAATAGTCACTGGGGGTCAGATGGAACCAAATAATAAAATTAGCTTTTGGTGACAAAAAATAATTTTGGGTACCAAATGGACCAAAATGGCACCAATGGTTTTTTGGAACCACATGGTCCCAAAATGGACCAATGGTTCTATGGTACCAAATGGTTCCAAAATGGACCAATGGTCTATTGGTACCAAATGATTCCAAAATGAAAGAAAGGTCTTTTGGTCCCAAATGGCACCAATGGTTTTTTGACACCAAATGGTCCCAAAATGGACCAATGGTTCTATGGTACCAAATGGTTCCCAAATGGACCAATGGTCTATTGGTAGCAAATGCTTCCCAAATGAACAAAAGATCTTTTGGTTCCAAATGGTCCTAAAATGGTCCCTAATATGGACCAGTGGTCTATTGGTACCAAATGGTCCTAAGAGATCATTGATATATTCTGAAATAGACATATCCCAATATTTCTGGTTCCAATTAGTGGAATGGTCTCAAAAATCACCAAAAGCTACCAATCATATCCATTCAAAAATATCACACAATATCACCATACCCCATCGATTTCCAACTGGTTCCAAATTTCCACAACAAATCAATACCAACATTGTCATTAAAAATGTTCAACCAGAATTTTCGTGCTCATCTCTGCTCTCCCTTTTCCTCAAAAGTGCCGACGAATTACACGAGTCCTCCAATGCCAAATACTCTTCGAATGATACTAGAATTAAAAAACGCATTAAAACGTTGCCATAATTGCGAATACGAAGCTTGTCATCTAGCAGTAATGTTAATTTTAGTGATCCTACAAATGTGATTCGAATAATCATTTTGTTTTAGTTGTTACCTTTGTGCGTCTCAATATGTTAGATGTAATGTTTAGGTTGACATAATCTGTAAGACCTGCGAAACGCTACTTTATATAATCCCAACGCGACTACACTGCACTATGAGTTACTATGAGTGTGAATCGTTTAATTTTAGTTTTATGATTACAAATTACAATCATAATCGTAAGTCTAGCAATGTTCGTACTAAGTTCGTGTAAAACGTTCAATTTGGAGGAAGAAAATAGTATATTGTTAAACTAGTGGTAGTGGGAAATTCCAAGAAGTGACGATGTAGAAAAGTACCATTTTTCTCACCAGGGATGAAAAGTACCACTTTTCTCACCAGGGAAGAACAGCATCACTTTTCTCACTAGGGAAGAAAAGCATCACTTTTCTCACTAGGGAAGAAAAGCATCACTTGTCTCACGAGGGAAGAAAACCATCACTTTTCTCACTAGGGAAGAAAAGTATCACTTTTCCCAATAGGGAAGAAAAGTACCATTTTTCCTACTAGGGAAGAAAAGTACCACTTTTCCTACTAGGGAAGAAAAGTATACTTTTTCACCGAGTGAGAAATAATGCACTTCCAACCCTCGGTGAGAAATAACCCATTTCCGACCCTTGTGGAGAAATATTTACTTTTCGCACTTTCACTTGTTGGGAAAATACAATGGAAGCGATCGAAAAAATGGAGAAATCATGTGTTTTGCTTATCTACAATGTCTGCAGCTAATTTCCTATGGAAATTTCGAAATGACATAGACTCGAGAAATGACAAGAAGTGGTATACTTCAAAGTTCTTATTATTTATACCCCGAACGATGGTATTGATCTTAAATATAAATAAAAACTATATGCATATCAAAATACTTTTACACCTCGACGTCGTCTATTTTATAAACATGAAAATTATACACCTCGTGTCGTTAAAATCGTAAACTCAAGCGTCAATTTTCAATTCATTTTTCGTCGTAAAACCGTGCACGTTTCGAAGATAAACTAACGTTTTCTTTTTTCAATTTCTTGGTTCAATTGTACATGAGTATAAATATAAATCTTGAATATGATTTTACAGACATATGCTATATAAAATATATATAGATTTGTTCAAACAGAATGGTAAAATTATTCAAGATTTGTCCGTCAATCATAAACGAATTTTCGAATCAATCGGTCAAGGAAGTTCCCTTAATTATCTCGCAAAGTCTTAAATAATTTTAGCACTCCTCAATTCTACTCTTTGGCATTTGAAAAAGTCAAAGTTAGAATAAAATGTTATATATTTGATTCTTAACATTTTTATCATGCTCCTAGACATGTTGAGTTATTTAAAATATAGTCACCTTTATATGAATATACTCGAATCATGGTCTGACATTTTTATAAATTCTAGTTTGTTGTTAGAGTTGAAAAAAATTAAATAACCTTTTTTTAATCAGAACAATGAATTGTCAAAGATTCAAGAAGGGAATTTTTAATGTACATATTTATGGAATGAGTTTTATTAATTAGTTTTATGAGTGAGTTTTAAGAATGAGTATTAATAGTAAATTTTAATGAGTTAATTTAAACAATGAGTTTTATAACTTTTTATGCGAGTTCATTTAATGAGTCAGTAAAATGAACTCGTTTTGTGAGTTATTTTAATGAGTAAATAAAATATGTTAATTTTATGAGTACTGAAAATGAACTCATTTTTTGAGTTAATTTAATGAGTTAGACAAATGAGCTAATTTTTTAAGTACTCAAAATCAACTCATTTTGTGAGTCAATTTAATGAGTAAATAAAATAAGCTCATTTTATGAATACTCAAAATGAACTCATGTTGTGAGTTAATCAAATGAGTCAGTAAAATGAACTCATTTTGTGAGTTAATTTAATGAGTTAGTAAAATGAACTCGTCTTCTGAGTTATTTAATGAGCTCGTTTTATGAGTTAATTTTACGAGTCATTAAAATGAACTCATTTTGTGAGTTAATTCGATGAGTTAGTAAAATAAACTCGTTTTATAAATAAATTAAATAAGTTAATAAAACGAGGAAGTTTTGAGAAATTAATTTCATGAGTTAGATTTATGAGTTAATTTTACGAATGAGTTTTATGAGTGATTCCAACGAAATCTTTGACTATTCACATTTCTGAGTATCTAAAAAAACTCAACCAACTCAAAATGGCATGATATGTAATTTTACAATATCAAATTCTGCACTTTACTGTAACAAAACATTTAGATCCATGAGAATATCATTTTCAGGTTAACTTCATACAATTTGTATACGAATTTCATATCGACTTCATCTTATTCGAGTAGAGAATGCAAGTTTACAATTCGCTATTGGCGATTTTTCAAATCGCCCGCTGAATCTTAATTGGCTACGTGGAACTGAAAGACCTTGAAAGTAGGGATGAGAATTGTAGAA
>JABFPQ010000578.1:0-10956 GCA_022817265.1 Masnerella sp. ZL-2020
GTTGGCCTGTGGGCGGCAAAATTGATAATCCGCTCCTGAATTTAATTGAACAACTTATATTATTGAATAATCAAAAAATACAAATATTTGACATAATTTGGATAATATTTATTCCTAATTAGAGAAGTTTTAGCTTCATTAAATTGGATGTTTCTTAAAAAAATTAGTTAACGTTTTTTTCCAAAATATTCATTGCAACTAGCTCGTAATGAGTTTATAACTGGTTGCATAATTATTCAAAAACGAAATTAAATCAGATATGAACATAATAGTATTATAATTGCGAAAAGTATTATGTTAAAACTTCTTGATATCGAAAATATATTTAGAAATCGAGTATGTACAATTATTATATTTATATTTACTCCTCTAAATATATTTTTCGTCACACATACACGTAAAGTCATATTTTGCTCCCTGATTCGCGAGAGCAAAACAATTTTTTACTCCCTTGCATGCCAGAATCAAAATACGACATTTGCTTGCATTTGTAACGAAAAATAAGGTATGGAACTCGGGAAGAAAAACTTCGTTTTGCTCCCTTGTTGCGTAATATACTAAAATTTCGTCGCAAGTACAAGTGAAGGTTGAGCTTTTGCTCCCTAGGGAGCATAATTAGGTTTTAGTCGTCTATATGGACGGAGTAAAGCACGACTTTACGTGCATGCACGTGTGACCAAAAACACTTTACTCACTCTGTGACTTGAACGAAATGAACATTGAAAAATCTTGAACATCAAAAAAGAATTTCGAAAAGTATTGAAAAAACATACTTAGCTGAACATCCAAATATATGCTACAATAATATAATGAATCCACTGCTTGGGATAATCGTCTACGTATATGCTATTTCAGAATTCACTGTAGTAGACGTAAAACAATAAAACGTTTTTAATTGAGTTTCATATTAAAAGGATATTAAAGAGCAAATTCTAACAGTACATTGCATAGTTATAAGTGGTTGATCAAATTAATATACTGGTGTTATTGCATGTACATTTATATATAAATAAATATGATTATTAGCATGTACACACAAGTCTGAAATTAGATCAATAAGCTGAAGATTAATATTAATTAAAGCTTAATGGCTACTTTGATTATATAATTTTTATATTTTTTCAAATTTAATTTAATTATATACGTTTGTTTCTCATCTCTATCGATTATATTAAACAAAGTATACTTATATTTATATTTATATTATAAAATAATATAGAAATAAAAACATGAACTAATTTCACAACAAACTGCAATAGATTAAATATATTATGTATCTCAAACTCGTGCGTAATAGGCTATTATGCGCTCGTGCGTAATAGAGCGTATTACGCACGCTAAAGCGTGCGTAATTCACTCTATTACCAGTGCCGGATTTTGAAATTTGGCGCCCCTAAGCAATACAAAATTTGCCGCCCTTAATTTGTGACAAATACCACACAAACAATTAAACACACAAAAAAACTATAGTTTTGTGTTTAATTGTTTATAACATTGTTTAAAATTATGTAAACAAAAAAAGCGCAGTTGCATGATCCTCGGAAAAGTGTTTTTAACAAGCTCTCCAAATTTCATAAAGATCGGATAGATCGTTTTTGAGTAAGTATGCACGCAGTGAGAAAACCTTTTGGTTTATGGTCACTAGCGCCATCTCAAAATGGATAACTTTTTTGTTAACAACGTATGAAATTTTTGTTTATTAATGTTCAACGAATCACGAGTAAAAATTTCAGAAACATCCAAAGAGTAGTTTTTTTTAATAAACCTCGTCTAAAGTTTAATAAATTTTTCAGGCCAAAAAGTGGGACAGACCCCTTAAAATGTTATAGTTTCGTCTGTCAGGATTATTATGCTACATGATCGATAGGACTGTATTAAGCATTAAGGATACACTACACTTTACTTTTCAGCTATAAGAAGGAGTTAGAATAAAGCGATGAAAATTTGGGATTATACTTTTTTTCACGAGGAATTCAATGGTGTACGAGATTTTTTAATGGGGGTTGATTTAAGGGTAGTTTATTTTTTTGAGGAGTGAAAAATGGTTTTTCTTAAAAAAACGCTCTAAACTTTTGTAGAGCATAAAATTCTGTGTAATCGGGAATTTTTTAATAGTCGTGACTGGCAACCCTTCGAAGAGGAATCAATTTCTAAATTTTGTTATTTGAAAAAGAAACGCCATAAATTTGATAATTACGTCTGAAAATGAAAAACTTTTTTGTTTTCAATGATTCTATTTGAAAACAAGTAAACAATTATTTACAACGAACAATTTAAGTTTGAACTATCGTTCAAAAAGATCCTGCGCTGTATGCGCCATCTTTGTCATTAATCATTAACAATTTTACGCATTTTTTTATAATGCGTTTGTTTGTTTACTTTTGGCATATTTCTTTCAAATAACACAAGAAACTCAAATAACACAATTCCTCGTGAAAAGAAGAGTATATTCCCAAATTTTCATCGCTTTATTCTAATTTCTTCTTATAGCTGAAAAGTAACGTGTAGTATATCCTTAAGTATGACAGAAAATAATACAAGTTAGGATAAGGTAAATTACCCAAACTTGATAAGAGATGAATGGCCAGTTATTTTCATGTTTTCATATGAAAAACCAGTTGCAAATATGTAATAATTATATTTGTGAACAAAACTATATATATATAACTATATATAACTTATATATATCTTATAAACTAACCAACGTTTCTCTTATGTTTGCATTTATTACATTGCTACTTTAGATGATTCTGTCATGTTTCATAAAATATCTAGTTTCATCGATGTTGTTGTTTACGATCCGTTGATGTCAACGAATATGTAATTTATTGATTAAAATATAATTAGTTTAATTGTTATTCAATTTTTTAAAGCAGCTGAAGTGGAGTTGAATATTAATGATGATAATTTTATCATTGTGGATACCATTGAGGAGGATACTTCAACAAATGGTAGTGAACTTCGTGATGAGGCTGTTGATCCTCTTTTTCAAGAGGAAAATAGTGTTATGGATGTTGATGTGGTATCGTCTGATGAATCTGGTGAAGCATTATGTATGAGCGTCGATGACGTCAACGATGAAGTTCTTACAGATGATGATTTGTCAGATGAGTTTGTCTATGACAATTTGAACAATTTCTGTGCCATGGTTCCTGGTTCCGCAAATCGTTTTGCAGCATTCGTAACTGAAGTCTCATCAGAAAACACACAAATGGAAGATGACGTTGAAGTCATTGATTTGACAAACTTGGACTATCATTCTGATAACGAAGAAGAACATGGTAACCGTTTTTGCCGCCGTTATCTATATGAATACCCTCATAGCCAATTTACATATTTTTTGTAAATATTGTAAATATAAACATCATGTACACTATTTACATAATATGTATATTAATATGCTTCCTCATTCTCATGCATATTTTATGTAAATCGTATAAACATTATATTTTTTAATCATTACTTTATAAAAATTAAACAAAGATAATGATTTCTGAATAAAAAACTATTTTTGAAGTAGTTTTTGTTAACAGTCAATTTTTTCATGAAAATTGCAGAAATTTGGTTGATGAATTTTAAGTAATTTTTATGTAAATCATTTATATAAAATATTTATGTAAATTATGCAGAACAAAAAGGAAGTACCTTGACTTTAATTTTTATGTAAATAGTTTAACAAATTATTTGGTTAGCAGGCTAGTATATAAGTTGCATATTCTGTACACCCAGATACAAGGGGTATAGAAATTACTATTTTTATTTTTATTCTGACAATTTAGTTAAACCAAAAATATACTGGTCATAAAAAGATACTTTTTAGTGTCTTAAACGATAGATATTAGAGATTAAAATAGTAATTTTTATTGGCATTCTTTGCTGAGTGTAGGCCGTATTTTTCCGAGTCGAATTTGTAGTATCGATTACGTGATTACCAGTTCCTAAGATTTAAATATTGTTTCTGTAAACAAAAAAATGAAAAAATTTGCATTCGTTTTTATATCTGGTTATTTTACATAATCATTTTTTAAAAACAATTATTTTTTAATTGAATTTATATTTTAAGTCATAAGGTGCTGTTTTTCTAAACAATAATTTTTTAACTCGTGTCAACTCGTGCCGAAAGTCTCCACATTTCGACACACCGCCGCTGCTGAAATAGTATATTAAAATAACTTCATGCATATTTTAATTTGACTTGTACCAGAAAAGCTTGACTCATTAGATTTGGTCTCTATGTCCAGCACATTTTTAAGCAACGTTCAAAAATTAGTAAGCAATTTCTGTATGATTTGTTGATGTGGATCTTGAAGATCGCTGTCGTCGGTGATTGTAAACAAATTTCTTATATTCTTGAGTTAACTTAACGATTTTTAATGAACAAGGGCATATGAAGAATCTTGTTAAGATTATTTTTATCATACAGTGGAACCTGTCAAGAATCCTGTATCTCTTTCGTTTTTTACTCATAAACGATACATGGGATAAAGAAGAGAGAGATAACGGACTCTCGAAAGGTTCTACTGTATCACGTTAATTTTCAAACATGGAAAAACAGCAGAATATAGTTTGCTTTTTATATAAAATTAATATCATCTTTTTGAACTGAGGTGGGACTAATATCCCCTCTAGGCTTTAAAGCCTAGAGGGGTTTTCTTAAATTTCTTTAAGATTTTAAATTTTAAATTTCTTAAATTTCTTTTCTTAAATTTCTTTTTTTTAAAGAAATTTCTTTTAAAAAAATCGCTAATCATGGCGCCATCTTATCCGGTCTAAAAAAAAGTTAGACATTAAATTACGTTTTGTATGACTTGTTAAAAAAATGTTACTTTTATATGTTGAAAAAACAAGATGTTTTAATTCATAGTTTATTTTAGGTAACGAAGACGATTTTCGAGTTCCACAAGACGACTTTGAAATTATCGAGGACAACTGTGTCCTGCCAGAGGAAGAAATACCATTCTGTCCAGTGGATTACAGTGCCATTCAGAAAGAAAATTGTAAAATGGAACCAGGAAGTTGTACTGTATGCCGGTCAGAAGAAGCAATTTACCTAATCAACGATTGTGGCCACTTATGTTTTTGCGCAGAGTGTAAAGAAGCGTTTAAAGGCGAACGATGTCCAATATGCAGCTCTTACATATTGGGGATACTGCGTTTACGAATGCCTTAAAGCAAATATTGCAACAAATATTAGAAGTTATAATATATACTGTCTAGGAAATTTTTTAAAATATATTTATTTATAAAATATTTTATTAGAGTGCGACATTTTTTCACGAATTTCGTCATTTGTAGGAGATATTTTAAAATTAAATGTAACATGTTGATGAACGTAGATGTTTATACAGACAGCATAAACTTATTTGTGTACATGTTAAATACAATTTTAGAATATTGTATACGTTTAAATATAAAAAAAAATAATCTAGACAGTACTTTTACTTTCTCAGACGATGTTGTTTGCGCATGCGTATTTCGTAATGTTTTTATAAAATTTGTATAAGCTTATCAATAAATAATAAAAAAATTATAAATAGTATCAAGATGTAATTATTTATTCAGATGAATGTTTATAGTTCATAATACTTTGAATTATAGAAAGTCAATCAATTTTATAAATAATTGAATTACGGCTGCATAGAAAAACATATATGATATGAAGAATCTGCAAACGTAAAAAAGTAAATATCGATGAGGGCCATAATCAAAAAAATTCTATAAAACTGGGCAGCGACGATATTGTAACTTGGATAAAACATGTGATGTATTTATACATATTCAACACATGTCATCATGTCGGCCTCTATTATTTGTACACTTATCTTATTAATAACTCAATCTAACTTCCCAGTAAACGTGAAATTTTTAAACCTTATTGTAAGCACAATACTGTTGTAAAACATATTGCAAAAATGTTTATACCAATAAGAGAATATTAATTTTTTTTCAAGTGAATATCAGTTTAATAAAATTTATTATTGATTTCAAATTTTTTTATTTTTTAATAATGTTTTCTGTATTTTAATAAATTTCAAAAAATAACGTTTGCTGCGTTGTCAGTCATGTATAGAATTCATGTTGCCGAGTGTTATCAGTAAACTATGTTCTGAGACTCTTAAAAATAAAGCATTTTTTCTAGATCTGAATTATTGGGTGTTTTTGACTTAAAGGCTAATTAAGAAAAAATGTTATTATATATAACTATATTAAATAAAGTTAAAGAAATCGTAAATAAAATGCATATGGGACTAACACAGACTTGGGTTTATGAAACCCACATAAATGTTTTACAGTTATCAACAGTTTTTAAATAGTAAATAATAAAAACGTTTTTCGTTCAGTCTCGGGGATTTGGTGCAATGTTGCATGTACCGAGTGTTTGTATAAGATATTATACAAACAAAAGTCAATTTCGGAGCTAGTTTTCCGGTCAGTCTGGGAAACAGGTGAAAGGTTCCACGTCCAAATTTCCTTCAACAATAATTAATTATTAATTACAAAAATATAAATAAGTAAAAGCGGACGTGATTCAACGAGAACAAAAACTATGAGCAAACATTGGTTACATCCACAAGAACTTATGAAACATTTTCTCCCTAGAACTTTCCACAATAACAAATAAAAAAAGCACAAATTGAAACCCCAATCTTGTGGATTATTGATTTGAAATACATCTTTTACTGATTTTTTGGACTTAATCCTAACTATGGTTTGTATACAAAAATTATGAAAGATTACTTGACATTCGTTAGAATAAAAAAAAAAGAAAAAGGAATCCAACATTGATGGTTAGCAAGAACAGTATGTAGAGTTTGGTGCATCTTCCACATGATCCACCAAACGTATCCCTTTGTTTCCTCCACGTTATCTGAGGCAATCTCAAGTCGAATTGTTATGGTGCAATTGCGAATTTGCATCCCACAAACCAGGTGTTTCGAATATCTGCAAAAATTCAATTGGATTATTAAATTCATTGGATTCAAGTTTGCATTAATAGACTTGACAAATTATTTTGCATGAAACTTTTCCATATTTTGTTATGAATATGACAAAGATTCAGAGCATATTTAACGCTTATGAATATTTGATAAATTATGAAACTAAAAGTTTACTTTTTGCGCAAGTTCCTCAAAGCAAAATTCCATATTATCAGCTGTTTCGGCACTTCTTTCAATAAAAAGAGATTTATGTCGTCTTATGTTGTGGTTAATTTTATTACCAGTAGTCAGCTGTTGTTAATTAAACCTGTAAATACATAAATAAACATTAACACAAAGCAACGATTCTACAATTTTCATAAATTGTTACAATTATTTAAGTACTTAAAAGGAAATACATATCTGAAAGCACAGGAAGATCATCCAGATTGTCAAATTCGAAAACCAGAGCATGTAAATAATGTTATTATTGATGTCTTTTGTAGTTATAACCGGCTTCAGCTAGCCGAATGAGTCTGGTTGTATGCCAATATAGAGCATGTAAATAATCCAAAACTAGATTGCTTTAACCTCACTTTTTTGTAACACTTAGACAAGTTTGACACATTACTCTACTAAAACGAGTAATAAAAATCACCGCTCGGTCCCACTTGAATTTACGACAAAGTACGCCGATTGCTTTTCTGAAAACGCACAACACTATACCGCAATAAAGCTTACATTTCGGACAACTGTCAACAACTGTCAACAAACGACAATTTATGTATCATTGTAGATTCAAATTTGGATGCCGGAACGGCGGAACAGCACAACTCGTGCTCAACTTCAGATCGTTGCCAAAGTATTTATTTATATAAAAATAATTGATAAAATATATTTCTATAAATTAATAATAAAAAATTGACAATCAAAATTTTGTTTAAATTATTATAACAATTTTTTTTTGAAAAAATGCAATTTATAGAATTGACTGAAATATATTGAAAAACGGCCAGTAAAATTGATTTAAAAAAGTTAGTTTCTGATTTAAAAACATAGTTTCATTTTTAATTTCACGTTTGTTTGCCTTTTTTATAATTATTTAATTAACGTATTCACGGCTCAATGATTTGATGAACAAACTCGGTTTTTAATTTTCATACCGTAAAACGTTCAAAGAATATGCGCCGAATTTATCACGTAGCGCCATCTGTTGATTTTTTCCGGGTACCATCGAGTAAATCGTACTGATTTTGTACCGAGTTTGTCATCTACAAAATTAATGCTGATGGGGAAAAAATTTCTTTATGTTGTTCCCACTGATTAGATAATTTGAGTGTCATTCAAATTTAAGGTTAGGTTAGTTCAATATTATAGGAAAATGAGTGTTAGATAAAATGAGTGTTCTCGAAATTGAATGTATTTAATAATTGACAGTTGAAGAAAATGATTGTTTGATGAAATGAAAGTCAAGTAAACCGTATGTTTGGGAAAATGCGTATTTAATAAATTGAGTTTTCGATTAAATGAGTGTTCGAGCAAACGACAGTTTGGGAAAATGGTTATTAAAGCTAATGCGTTTTAGATAAAATGAGCGTTCGATAAAATGTGTGTACGTAAAAATGAGCATTCGGTAAAATGTCTATTCGAGAAAATGAGTGTTAAATAAAATGTGCATTTGATAAAATTACTGTTGAATATAATTTGTTTGAAATAATTTCCGCGTTTAGGAGAATAAAAGTTTCATGAAATGTGAATTTGATCATGCAAATATTTAGTACAATGAACATTCGATAAAAATAGTGTTTGGTAAAATGTGTATTGCAGAAAATAATCTAATAAAAAAATTGATGTAAATAATTTGAATTCTACATAAATTGATTTTTTGTCTAGATGAGAGTTTTGTAGCATGAATGTTCGATAATTTGGAAATTTGATAAAATGAAAATTTAATACAATCAATGCTTGATGAAATGACTGCTTGAACATTTTGTCTGAAAATAAACTGTGCGTTGGAAAAAATAAGAGTCTAGTAAAATGCGTATTTGATATGTTAATTGTTTGACAAAATAAATATTACAAAAAATTAGTTGTCGATGAACTAAACGTTTGATGATATGAGTTTGAAATAAAGTACGCTTTCAAAAACCTAACTTTGCAATTAAAATAGTATTGGATAATATTTTTTCTACAGGAAAATTTGTTTCCAGAAAATAAATATTTCGAAAAAACTGTGTTTCATATTTTTTTCAGTTCATAAATAACAAGTCTGATAATTTAACTTTTGAACAAATAAAAAGTTCTATTTATTTACAATTCGTCATAATAATAGTTACATAAGATCTAAATTCGATTAAATAAGAGCGCTGATAAATTGATTAATACATAAAATTGATACAACCCATCCAATGCTATCAATTCGGCATCGGACAGCTTATCCATTTTAGGTTTATTTATATCTCGAATATAATTTGTTAGATCTGTCCATAACCATTCTGCAGGACTAAATGTCAGAAACCATGTTGCAGGACCATAATTATCAATCATACAATTTAAATTATTTCTTGGTATTTTCCAATACTGTTCTGTGTTTCTAAGTTTTGAAAATATTGTATTCAAATCTGTTTCAAGTTGTTCTTTTGATAAAAGATCTAGATAAGAGCTTGCAGTATAACGAAGTTTTGGATTTGTAATATTCATTTTATGAAAGATTCCAGCTTTTAACCGTCGAAAATTGTTATTGTTAAGTAAAAAAAATAAGTATTGTAGATTCAGACGAAACTCTGGATGTTTTGATTTTAATTTGGTTTTTATGAATTCAAAATCGGATATTTTTTTCTGACGTTCAGCATGTTGTCCGTTCTCTCCGTAAGGAAATAAATCGGGAAAACATAATATATCTAAATCTTTTAGTCTATTGTCCAACGGCGATTCTTGAATCTTCAACATTTGATATAAAGCCGTTGAATTATCATTAACTCTTTTTTCATTTATCGGATATATTGTATAATGTTCATAAAAATCGTTCGAATCTAGAATTTGAGTTAACATAGGTTTACGAACAGAGTGATTTTCATTTACGTTGTCATTGTTTAGCCTAAAAAACTGATCATCAAATTTTTTGTTCTCTTTATCGTTATTCGTAGTATCCTGTGCAATCGCTCTGGTATCTTCAAAGATTAATTTATTTTCATTCAATTGATGTAATAGATCAGCACTATTTTGTGGCAAAATAATTTTTGCATATAAAGGATTATTTAATTTTAACCACTTCAACGCAGCTAAAACCTTGTTCACGTCTACTAAATGTTCCCACATAATATTTTATTTATTTGGCAAACCTCGTATTGAAATAAAAAACTCCTGATTTTTATTTATGGGCTCAGTATCAGGACATATTTTTTTAATTGTTTCTTCAAGAGGCAATGGCAAATGGAACGTCCGACCTTTAACCTTTGGCATTTTACGTTTGTATGGAAATTGCTTGTTTGAAACTGTTTCCATTCGCTGAACTACTTGGAATGCGTTTACTCTTTTTAATAACAATCTTTCGTAATTATTCAAAATCATAATTTCTTGAGGAGACGTTTTAGTAAATAAATTATTAAGAATACATGCAGATGGAATTTCATTTTTTCGAAAATTTTGTAAACAATAATTACAAACATAGTCACAACTCAATCCAGAAACTCTAACATGTTTCATTAAATTCAACCAAGTTTTAGTTTCCAAAGGTACCCGCAATTCATTAATATCTACAAGCTCTCTTCTGAAACATAATTTTTCACAAGAAACACACGTATGTATAGGAACATCTAGTGATTTTTTGTTTAAAGCAGCAAAAGCATTTTGATATAAACACACAATGTCATCTTCATTCAATTCAATCTCCACGTCGTCATGTCTTGAACATTTTATATTTTCAATCATGTAGTTACATTCTAGTCTTAAATAATCGATGTCATTTTCTTCTAACGCTACATCAATTTTATTAATTTTTTCAACTTCTCTGATCACAGTGTAAATTTCTTTTTTAATA
>JABFPQ010000579.1:0-10955 GCA_022817265.1 Masnerella sp. ZL-2020
ATGTTTTTCATCACTATTTCATGTAAAATTGGATTGGTAATAGGTTCTGGGATTTCAGCAGATACATATTTATCAACATTCTTCGAAGTTACAATTTTTGAATTTTGTTTCAAAGTAACTAATAAATGTATATGAGGTAATCCCCGTTTCTGAAATTCAATAACATAGACATATGCTAAAACGTCGCCAAAAAATTTTTGTCTAACAATTAAATCAATCAAATAATTTTTTTTCAATTCAAAAACTCGAGCACAAATGTCTGGTCTGTCTGCTGCTACTTGTCCTGGAAGTAGATTTTCTTTAATTTCGTTCCAATTGGGATTACACGTCATCGTTATAAAGAGGTCTGGTTTTCCATATTTTCTAACAATAGCCATTGAATCCTGATAGTTTTGCATCATATTGCGAGGTGAACCAATAAATGTTGAAGGTAGTACAATCATACGTCCTACGCGACCATTAATTTCACTTGCAGAATTCTCTAATTGATCAATTAATCCTTGGTAAGATTCTATTCTTAATTGTTTTTGATTGTCTTTACACCACTTAATTCGATCTTTCTCGACCTTTACATAATTATCAACAACCCATTGTTGAAACAAACGTCTTCCTTTCAGAAACACGTTATCTTCCTCGCGTATAGCCATTCGATATTGAAAATACATCGACCTAGTTACACGTTTGCCATTTATTTGTTTAATGCCATCATGCCATCCTTGTGTACCAAATGGATAAAATAGAGGATAAACCCATGGCTCTACATTTGGATCCATTGTACTAACAAATTTTAAAGTTTGGTCATTCTTGTTTGTGATTGTAACATAAGTATCAGGAATATCGCCATCGGATGTCGTCGAAAAAATAGCAGCAACTTCATTGGTCTTTTGAATATTATATCTCCCACGATCAATTCCTTTCTGATTAGTAATGAATCCCATTTTTAAATTTTGTATGTTTATACCTGATTCCTCCTGATATTTTATTTCTTCGTGCATTGTTTTAAAAGATTTAGCAAACACATTGTTCTTGCTAATAAAGTCGTGTAAAAGATGTAATAATTCTTTGTCTAAGTTTGAATTATTGTTCAACCGATAATCAGTAGCTTCATTTGAGTCCAAAATGAATAACTGGCCATAAGTAGCTGATTCATTACTTTTAGGGTACAACGATGTATTAATTTGGTAATATATTTGACCTTGAATTTTAAAACAGTATGGCCCGCGTCTTTGGTTATTCAAATTGATTAAATTTGCATTGAATGAAGCAAATGAAAATGCATTATTATAACCTCGAATGGGGTTGAAAAAGTTACCTGATTTCTCATGACTTCCAGAAAATAAATCTTTCAATAGATTCGGAATAGGTGGGAGTGGATCTAGTTTTACCTTTCCATGACTACAACAGTCGTTGAATGAGTTGCCTCTATTATGCACTTTTTCAGCTTGAAAATGTTTCGCATTACAATGTTGACAAATTACGTCCATTGAGCCTAAATAATGTTCAGTTATATTATTATAGTTTAGATCCTGAAAGCCTTTCTGTGTTGCTCTATAGCGTTTTTGTTTTATATTATAAAATTCAGTAACATTATCATTTTTTATTAAACTTTTAGAATTTGAAACAGGAGTCATACTTAGATTAATTTTTTCTGTTTCATTATTTGGTATTATTCTAGATGTTGATGTTGATGAAGCAGTAGCAGAGTTCATAACGTTTTCAACAACGTCATTTTCAAGCAGACTTGTAGAATTTACAGCAAAAGAACTGTTGATCTGGTCAGATTTTTGTATTTCTTTATTTTCTGTTACTTTGGATGTCAACGTTGATGAAGTAATATTATGACTCATAAAATTTTTAATACCATAAATTGATTTTACAATAAAAGGAGAAGGCACACTTGGTTTGTGTACTCGATTTACAATTATATTATTTGAAATATTTATTTCCCTACTTGTTGAACAATTACCAATATTATTTTCTTTTTCTATATTTAGCTTTGTTTTACATTCTCGCCGATATTTTTGTTGACTTTCAGCATGACGTTGTTTTTTTAAACGCTGATATTCAATTTCTTCTTCCGCTGTTCGAACAGTTTTTCTTTTACCCATTTCAACTATTTGAAGTTTCTCTATTCTTTAAAAAATAACAACGATAATAAAACCACAAAAATATCAGATAAATAAAATATTTAACTCCAAATTATTTTAATAATTATTTAATGTTATAAATAATAATTAATAACATTAGTTGATTATTCATACGTTAATTTAAATACAAAATAAATATCATTGCCATACTCATTTTTCAAATAAAATCCAGTTATCAGTTCCATCAAATATCAAGCTAAATATCAATCGTATTCTCAATTTGTATATCTGAATAGTTATATATCAACTAAATATTGGTCGTACTATCAATTTGTATATCTGAATAGTTATTATTTAGTACTAAGCGTGTTACTAATGCTATAAGTTGTGTGAATATCAATGATTTAGATAAAACTGTTTTCAAATTAAATAATTATATCATAATAAATATCAATCAAATACTTTTACGGAAAACAAATATTCAGTTATCAATTTATAAAATATCAAGTCTAATATATAATATCGTACCAGTCTAAATATTCTGCAATAAATAATTGCTTTCGAATCATGTATCAAATGCACCTAAAGTTTTAATAAATAAATCGTAACACAATTTTAAATTGAACTTTCATTTTATTTCGAATTAAAATGTTTAAAAAAAACCAAACAATTACAATATTAGTCATGTATAATATTTTGCACACAATATATAATTATTTGCATTTGGTATACCGCCTGCTGCACCTGAAAAAAATTAATAAAATTAATATATATACTTTTAATAGAGAGATGTTTTTTATAAATAAAGATCAGGCAGATTACTTTTAAAATACATCCAGGTAATATTCATAACTTTATCAATAAATTTTTAACAATTTACCGGTGAAAAGTCAAGAAATGTTGTCGTGAACGTTGACATTGTATTGAGCAAAGAACAGTGATATATCTAGATACGGATTTGTTATTATTCTGTCTCTTTCCTACTTCTTTGTTTATGTGTGCGAGAATTTTCCACCAGTAAATGGTTAAGCTTTATTGAAATCTGCCATTTTTGTAAATCCTGAATTTAAACTGGAATACAAATGAAATGTCGGTATTCGACATTTTACTGACATTTGGTGTTTTTTAAAATAAAAATGTTCAACCTTGGTTGTTTGTATTTTGGAATGATGAAAACAATTTAATTTTTACATTTGTAATAATAGAAGTTAATATGTCAGATGAGTTTAATATGATAAAATAACCTCACATTTATTATATCAATTATTCTGATATATTAATCTGCGTTATTACTGATGTAAAAATTAAAACTTATTACATTAAATGTGCCAAAATCTAAAAAAAATATTTTTCATAAGATATTTTTAAAGAATAGTGGTAAGATTTAATGCAATTTGTTTTCTATGGGATTAACAAAATTGAAAATACAAAACAAAATTTATTGTTGAATAAAATTGTTTAACATTAAACGTGTACAGTATACGTCAAAGAACAATGTGATACAGATTTATTTAGAAAATAATTAGAAAATAGATTAAAGAATAAAAAATAAGAACAAAATATTATTTTCAGATTTTGACAAACAAACATTTTCAGGCTTTGCTTTTTGACCATCTTCATTTTTACATGGCAAAATTTATCATAATTATTAATTGTTACAATTGAGAAAAAAAATTAACGTCAATAGCATGGACGTGATGTTCAAGTAACAAGAGTAAGAAAATAAATATAAATAAATAATTATTCACCAGTTTGGGATGCAGGTTCATATTAATCTTGTTCACCTAGTTTCATGAGTACTTATTATAGGTGCCGTATACATTGAAGAGATATATCAAATTGAATTAATCTGCATTTGCAAATCAAATATTTCCTGTGTGTATAGTATAAGTTTTGGCAAAAAAGGCATTTACACATTATCTCAAAATATTTACCTTTAATAATCGTCTTGTTAATATAGCCAGTAAATGTTTAAATAATGTATGGCTCCTTGTACAGCCAGTGTGAACATAAATAACTTGGTTCGTTGAATATTGTTCGTAAGCCTTATTTTGATGGAGGAAGTGTGAAATTTACCTAAAAAGTAAATTAAGATGAGTTTTCAATATATTACAAATATAAAATGAAAAGAGGTAGATGACACATATTGAGAATTTATTAATGTATAAAATATATAAAAAAATTTCGTGTTAAAAAAAATGACAGAAATCTCACTCATTATTGTCTAAGATTATTTGTATATAGTTAACATTTAAAAAGTGAATATTTAAAAACTAACATTTGTAAGAATTAACTTTTGCAACAGAATTTATAAGGTAAATGTATCAGTGGCGGAACATGTCCCAGTGGTGAATTTTTATTAAAGAGTAAGAGAGATAGATAATGCATTTCTTATGACTGTTTTTTGCCATTGGGGCAAAAAATTAACCGTTCCGCTACTGGGACATTTACCTTACGCTTATAATTATAAAAAAATAACTGAAATTTTACTTTGGCAAAAATAATTGAATTTGAACATATTGATTTAAGGTAAATGTACCAATTTGTCTTATAGTATCTAATACGGTTAATTTAGGATGCAATTTAAATAAAACTGTACTTTTTAAGTAAAGTTTCTTACATACAAATATTTGTTTATAATTTTTTAATTGATTTCACCTTATTTGGAATAGTTTTAATTTGATTAAATATTTGTATGAAATAAAAATAAATGAACTTTAATTCGGACAATTTGTCTGCCCAAGTTAACCTTAATTAGTTTAGTATATTTACTTTAATTCATTAAAAGTAGTTTTCAAAGTCAAAAGATTCAATTCTGATTCAAATAACAATTCAATTCAAAGTATTGAATTTTCATTGAAAGTATTAAAACAAATCAACTTACAAATACGCAGTATGCACTGAATTGATATAAACTTGAAACGCACTGACACTGGTGAAGTGGTAACACGGTGATACGGTTAAGACGGTAAGCCGGTTGTTTTGTGCGAATTAGTCACGGATTATCAAAAGACCGGTGGCAACGGTTGATGTGGTTGACACTGGTTGACACGTTAATTTACATCATAGTTAAGAGGTTATATTTTTCTCCTCTCTTTAGCGACAATAGCGACATTGCGGCGACTATTACAACTATTTTGATTTTGTATTACTTGCACAGTATAATTTTGACTTTTTAACAAAAGAAAAATGAGTTGATGTAAATCATTGATTAAAATAAGGATTAAAATTGAATAATTTTTTTGTTTTTAACCGTCCTCGGGTCAACGTTTTTTTTACCATGAAATAGGGTCAACCTGGGTCATTTTTGCCGGATGCTATTTTAATTTATTTATAACAATTCAAAAACAATTTTAGGTACATTTCATTATGATTTTATGTCTGTTAAATAATTTATTCTACTAAAATGTAATGATTATTAATATATTGTTATTACTATTCCAGACAATATTTCTAACAAAAAAGAGAAAAATCAGAAAAATGGAAAAACGGTAGGACAAAAATGACCCAGGTTAACCCAAGGACGGTTAAATGATTTATTTGAATTATAAATTATTTATACAACAAATATTATTCGATACGAAATTAGAAATAAAATATTATGTTATATTTTTATACTTATTATGATAAATTCTAACTACATATTCAAAAATTTATAAAATACTAACAAAATATGTACTCATTAAACTATAAACTATAATGTTAAATCATGTGAAATAATAACTTTGTTTATAATTTAACAAAAAAATACAATTTTTGATTAAAGAGATATAAACCATTTTTCGACTGCTAGAATATATTATGCCAACATATTTTAGTCATCAAAGTAAAAACAACAACATTATGCCAACATTTAAAATATTTATTATATTATCAATACAAAGTATTATTGTACATAGTAGATTTAAGGAGATATATAATAACATTTATTTTTAATTATTTTGACTATTTCTCATGATAAATAATAAGTAACAGCTGAACTTGGGATTAATCTTACATATAAATATATATTTAAGTTTCACTTGTTTCTTCCATTGTCTTAAATAATAGAACTAACATTTAACAATAAATTAGATATTCTACTTTGACACAACTTAGCACATATTATATGCTCTCAATTATATAATATCTTGTAAAACACAATAACTTTTATATTTACAAAAAGTTTCCATGAATTTATCACAAAATTAATGTAATTCTACGACGCATCTTACAACGGTCGTAAAATTACCTTTGTTGTGTGCTTAATTTATGCTAACTATGTAAACATACAAGTTTTATTTTCAAGGATTAGTCTTCATATCTAATATTTAATTTTGAGTCAAGTTTTTAATCTATCCTTTTAACTATCCTTCAATTTTCCCTTCGGCGAATTGCATGATATCCTGATAGAGTTTTGAGGAAAGGCATAGTTTTATCGGATATTACTATAATGTCATCTGTTGATTTGACGTATAAATAAGGAGAGGTATCCTGTGCCATTTTCATCCTGCCAGTAACATGGACGTGCGCACCTCGTGGGAATGGTGGCATATCTTCACTGGAGTAATTTTGTAATTGTAGTTGAAGTTTAAAAAAACCATCAGTGATGGCTCCGATGCAGAATGAGTGTTTGTTTTTTGTAACGACCTCTCTGAAAGGAATTTTTATAAAACCCTGGATTTCTGAAAAAATAAAATAAATTTTATAATTTATGCAAAAATCTCAAAGCATATATTTTTCTAGTCTAGAATAAAAAAATCATAAAATATATTAGTGTGAATGCACCAATCAATGAACACTTAAGAATCAGCACCAGTGAATGGCAGCTTTTGAAATAACATTGTCTGTGTCTTTGTCTCTCAAATGTAGTGTTCATTTACAGGTGCCTACTGGTGGATTCACTCTAATAACTCACTCTAATCCATAAATAATCAAATAACCTATTAAAACACCATCCTTTTGACCACACTCAGCCATTTGTATTACTGAGGCCTGCTCCGTTGGCCTTATTGGCTTGTAACTTCCCAAAATATGGATTAAAGTCGATTTTTGAACTATAAATTCAAATGGAATGGAAGCGTGTAAAAACTTTTTGTCTTTTGGTACCCTTGGCATCAATTTTTCTAAATGGACAACCTACAAAAGAACGTTTTTATTAATATTGAATTCAAACAATAAGATGTAAGAATAAAAATTCCTAAAAAATCACAAAAGAATTTTATACATTTTCTGTTGCAAGATTTTAATTCTGTTAATTCATATGAATTTATACGAGTTTTGGATTCAGAATATGTGTGTATTCTATTTACACTCTAACTGTTGTGAGAAACAACAGTATCGGTCAAACGACTTGTATACAATTAATATATGTTTTGAAATTTCATTTCAAAATTCAAAATTAAATATACATCTGATTTTAATGAAAAAGAACTTGAGAAATCCTAAAACAATTAATATAACATGATAATAATAATTGTTAAAATCTTTTTCATTAGTTACTAATTACAAATTTTAGTAAGCTTCTGAGATTACTAAAAATAAAAATTTTACCAATCTAGTTTGAGTTATTTTCTGTTCGCATTCCACTGCTAATTTGTCCCAACCTACAACTTGCATGGTTTCATTTCCATTACTCAAAACGAATGAAAAAACTGGTTTCTTCCCATTTTTCTCAGAAGTTTTTCTTTGTGTTATTTTGTCCACGAATCCAATTAATTCTCTGCAATTGAAAAAAATATTATTATCAAAGAAAAATGTAGTATACATTTGATATGTATTTTATAAATAATAAAATTAACAATGATTCAATGCCAAAATATGTTAAAATCAATCATTGAGATAAAAAACCATGTTTTAACGTTGTTTATTGTTTGCTAAACTAACTATTATTTTGCAAAATGTTACAAAATTAAAATAATCTTTCATGCTTTTTGAGTGTTTTTTACCCCCACTTAACCCTATATAGTAATAAATGATTGTAATAATCTCACAAATTAACCCATTCTAATTTTATATAAAAATATACATATACAATACAATAATATACAATTCAAAAATGTATATAATTTAACTTACAGGGTTCGATCAAATTCGACAATTTGGTGAAGGACATCATCCGTAGTAAACATTTTGTTGTCCATTATAGTGTCCATTATGACAATAATTCACAATAAATTTTGAGCACTGATGATTCTTACACTTATATAGAGTCTTCTTTTTCTTTATAGTTAAAACAACTTTTGTGATTAACCGAAATTTGTACACTCCTTCATGCGTCCGCCAATCAATTGGAGATGGTACCACCGATATCAAAAGAGGGACCGAATTCTTGAAATTCGGCAATGCAAACTTTAGTAGAGCGCGTCAATTTCTGAACGCAACCTCATTAGATTTGTGTAATTAGAACGTTGAACACTACGCGTGCAATTGCACGCTATTGCTCAACGTTGAGCTAACGCATGCGCTTTTAGCGCTAAAATAATTTCCTCGTGTAACGTCAAAGCGGTCAAATTTTCATACTTCGGCCGCGGCTACGGCCAGCGTCGCGCATGTGCAGTGAGCCAATTTTGGTCGCGCAACAGGTTATGTTAACCGAAATTGGTTCGTTGCGCATGCGTGACGCTGGTCAGAGCCGCTGGCCGAAGTTTGCATGGAAGTTTGTGTGCGGAGGGCCTTAGTGTGGTTAAGTGCTTTGTTCGAATCAGTACCAGTGATGATCATCTATATTGACTGTGCAAATACTTCGTTACTCCAATTTTAAATAGTATATTAACTGTGTGTTTGAGTTTTCCACACTCATAAAAATATCAAAGAAAAGAAAAATAAAAATTAGTAAGCATATATGAAAGTCCAGTCAATTTTATTTGTATTCAACTAACAACGACGTATATTTTGTTATATATGAATTAATATCAAATATTTAATAACTTTCTATCTGTTTCTGTCATTATTTAGTAATCACGATTGTTGAATACAGCGTATTTTAAATCATACGGTTATATATAATGTTTAAAATTACGTACCTAACGAATAATAGTAGAATATGAGAACAATTTTGTGTATATACACAAAATGAATATATACAAATTGTATATATTCATTCAAAACAAACCAGAATTTGAATTTGATAATTTCATTATTTCCTCAAATATAATATTTTGAATTAAATTTTAGGATTAAAATGGAGTTTGAGGACATATATGCTGATATCTGCCTTAATCCAATTGATTATTTAAGTGGAAGAGACTTATTCAATGAAATTCTACCCAATGACGGGACAGTGTAAGTATATTACAGTTATTACAAATTTTAATAATTTGAATAATTTAAATAAGTGTAATTAATAACGTTTCAAATATTGAAATTTCACCATATCATCCCACTTCATTAAAAAAAATTAGAAATTGTATTAAAAGCACTATTGAAAATTAAAATTGAATTGTTTAAATTCTGAATTTGTAATTGATTAATGATTATAAAGAAAATCGAATAAAATAAAATTTTATTGGTTTATAAATATAAATATAAATATTTATAAATATTGTCTTTATTTATCCCATTTATGGTGGTGTTAATATAATTATACAAATCTGAATAAATACTATGTTCACAAATTGTAAAAATGTATATAGAATAATCTTATATTTATAGTTCATTTTATATTTTTTTATACATGCTAAAAACTTATACTAATATATGACATCATTTTCAGGGAATTCATTGGTATGGTCGAAAGCATTGAAGGGCCAACCTTTGTTAAAAGTGACAATGGGTTTGTGTCACGATTAAAAGTTTTGTTGACTGACCGAAAAACATGGAGAGTACAATTAACCGTTTGGGAAAATTATATTGAACACTTAGAACCATTCTTTGATCCACAATTTGTAAGTGATTTAAGAAATACCATATCAAAAAATTCTCTAATTGAATTCAATTAAATTATTATTCAATTCGATGTGATTTAATTTGTTTGATTTAAATAAGAACTGATAATAATAACATGATTAAAACCTTGAAATTTCAGATTATTATATTATTATCAGTATTCACATTATTATTATTAGATCTGAAAATTTAAATTTGTAACTCCAATTTGAAGTTTTTTACTTTTAGTTCTCATTCTAACTTTGCATATTACAATGTTTATTATGAGCTTAAAATTTCAATAAAAAGCTTCTAGTTCAAAATAAATAAATTTCTAGCTCGAAAAATAAAATTTTTCATAATATTATAAATTTTAGAATTCAACTTGAAACTTAAAATACTGTACATTTGATTCAAGACTTTAGGTTTCAAAATTGTATTTCTTATTTTAAGTTTAAATCAAAATCTGTAACGAGTCTGGAAGTTTAATTTTTTATTAGAAAAACTAAAAAAATACTTGATATTTTTAATATTATATTTAATTATATAAATATTATATTAATATTATTATTATTTTATAGGTATTACATGTAGAAGGAGCATTTGCACAGTCAAGGAACGCTAAATTTAGTTGTGGTAATGTGCCAGTCGACTTGACGGTATCGACGAACACTACCATAAATGTGGTGGGTAAACTCAATAAGAGTTTACCAACAATAACTTATACCCCTGTTAAAATGGCAGAAGCAATGTCTTATGATGGAGAATATGGTAAATATATTACTTTTCGCAATATTTTTTCATGTAAACTTTTTTAATCAACAATAACATGTTTTAATATTAGTATAGGTAATTTGCCAAATAAGGAACTCAATTTCTATTAATTTTGAATTGAGGTTTCGAAATTAATTTAATTTCTTCATCAGAATATCATAATACAGTTGTTTAACTTTAAAATAATGACATAATTGTACAATTTTAACTCAATTTGTACATTAGTATCATTATTTTATTGATACATTT
>JABFPQ010000580.1:0-10952 GCA_022817265.1 Masnerella sp. ZL-2020
AAATCCTCACGGTTAAAATTTAACGTGAAAATCCTCCCGTTTCAAATTTCACGTGAGAATCCTCACGTTTTAAAATGTAATCTGGAGTACCATTTAAATTTGGAAACGTGATGTTTTTCAACCAAATTTTGAAACGTAAGGTCCTTCACGTAAATTTTGAAACGTGAGGATTTTCACGTGAAATTTGAAACGTGATGTGCTTCACGTCCATTTTCAAACATGATGATTTTCACGTGAAGTCCTTCATCTAAATTTTTAAACGTGATGTTCTTCGTCTGATATAAATATAGAATCATGATCTGAAGAAAAATTTCATATGCAACGACCTTCGATTAAAAAATTATTCGGCCGCACCGTGAGTGCCGTCCGTTTCAAACGTTATGATTTTCACGTGAATTTTAAAATGTGAGGTCCTTCACCTAAATTTTTAAACAAGATGTTTTTTCTATTATTCTTTCCTTTTTTTATTCGAGACGATTTTATTCATGTAATGGTTAATATCTGGATCTAATTTAAAAGTGGTAATCGAACCTAAAAAAGTAAAATAAATTCTCATTATTGCACTTATTAATTAATGTGAAAACGTCAAAAGCATAATACTTACCTAGAAGTGTCTTTCATTCAAGCGTTTATTCCTTGCTTCGCTTTGCAAACACAAAATTAACATAACCTCACTTTTAGTAGTATTTGTTAAATGTTCATGCTATCATTATTATTTATTCAGTAGCTAAATCATAAAATGTATTCAAAGTTTTTTAAATAAAATATATTAATATTAGGACATTTTATTTAATCATGATATTTTTCAGCCAAATTTTGAAACTTGAGGTCCTTCACGTAAATTTTAAAACGTAAAGATTTTGACGTAAATTTTGAAACGTAAGGTCCATCACCTAAATTTTTAAACGTGATAATTTTCACGTGAATTTTGAAACTTGAGCTCCTTCACCTAAATTTTTAAAAGTGATGTTCTTCGTCTAAGGCGTCGAACTGATCGATCGACGTCCGTTTTCATCTCTACACGAGATTAGACGCCGTAACCTTTAGTCGTTTCATTAGCGCGACACAGCCGACAATCGCCAAGTTTGGGGGCTTTGTCGTTAAGCTTTCGGTCACCCAATCAGTGCTATTCGAAGACAAAAGCTCATCTAAAAAGATACGATAAGCGGAAGCTTCGTCTGCGGGGTCGTCGGTCCAAGCGTAGACTGACCCCCGGCGCAAACAATTAGCCGCCTCGATGTATCGGCCATATTCCGACGCAATCACCCACGTGCGCCTTATCCCCAAATTACCTATATAGCCATTCCTTTTTCAGATAGCCCAACTATTTCCAGATGCCGTGCCGCCTTTCACGCCAACTTCAATTTTCGAGCCATCCGGAAATATTCATCCGATATTCGTGTTAACCCTGGCGTATCAGATCGCGTGATATGAATAGATTTGGATCGTCCGACTTATCCACTAACTACTGTCATACGAACCTCCATTAAGACGTAGTATGCCTTCATGTAGATTCATATCTTACTTCTGTTCACGTTTCCGATATCATTTATTCTTTGCAAATCTATTTCAATTAATGACACATTCTTCTGATTCAGCATGTTACGTTACTCAAAATATTACTGTACAAATATTATTTTAACCAAACTTGGTCTTTGAGCTGCAGCGGTTGTAAATCGACTGATCAATTTTGTTATGCACAGTTGTCTGAGCAACGCGATTTTCTTTAATATTAAGCTCGTTAAATAAATGGCAATCCATTACTACCTGCAGACCCTCACGGCGCTTCTTCGATAATGGCACATTACAGGATTTTAACGCAGAAATTGAATAACCATCGAAGGGGAGTAACAAGGTTTAGTCCTCTCTACGGAAATGACTGAACTTATAGTCAAGTTTTGGACGGCAGTTGCGGACAAACGGAACGAAAGTATCCGAATGCTTGCCGTCGTAAACTACGTTATCGTTCGGGCAAGTGTTGAATCGCTCTGGAAAGCACGGCCTCATTAGAACGGACCGGGATAACGTTTGTCGAATTGTCGTGGAAATTCGTTAGCTCGCCACGGCGTACGTTTGGGTCCGCCTGATAGCACGAGGGAACGGCCAAGATTTGCGTGATGACGCGGCGCGATCTCCGGCGAATCGCACGCCCCGCTCGTTAACCCGCGTCAGCAGTCGGCTCGTCATCGGCGTGTCATTTGATACGGCGGCGTTCGCGTTTTCGAGACCCTTGAATTTACTTAGCTGTGCGGATGTCACGTTCGCGAGCCTTGCTACGCCCATCGCTATCAAGCTCGTTTCGGCTCGTTTCAGTCAGCAAACCGTCCCAATAACGACGTAAACGTCACTCGAAATCAAATTGTCGCGATAATAAGAGCTCGTCGCCGAGAGTTTGTGCCGATCTAGGGCTTTGGCGATTAATAAAATGAAACGCTACTTATGCAAATGAAGGTCGGTTGGTTGGGCTCGAAGGTCGGCTCCAATTAAAGACGATCCATTGCATTCGGATGAAGCGAATCCTCGTTAAGTAATCGGCCAGCTGATAGCGGTAGTGACGTTTGATCGAGTTCCAGCACTATGAGGGCTCACTTGAACCAATTTTGGCCAGACTATCAACTCATTTACACGCCCAGTCGGTAAAACATGGAAATCTCTCCCCCGACAATCGCAGCTCAGTCAATTTCTTTTCATATTGTCTTTTTACCGCTCATTTTCACTTTATGGCTTGCTTAGTCGAAACCCCTCATGGCAATGGGTTCATCTTCTTCGCTGGGGCACTCGTGACACTCCCTTAAATTCGCCCAATTTCGCTAACTGATCGCGTCAATATACGCTTTAAAAATTTGTCGCTCATTTCGTGGAATAAGTTTTGGCGCGCTTTTATTAACTTTGGATTGCGTAATCGCTGTTTCTAATCATAAAATTTCGCTTGCATAATACACTAAGCAAAAAAAACTGATCACTTTTAAAAGTCCAAAAATTGGCCATTTTCTAATCTGGGGCATTTCGTTAATTTTCATGGTAGAAAAAATGAGCAAATACCTTCTGGAGATATACCTGTGCCCTATGAAATAAGCTATCAAGCGATTAATTTGACCTGATTAAACCCCCTCAAAATCCTTATCAAAAGTGAGCGTTTTTTCCGGTGAAAAAAGTCGAATTAGCTGCTCCAGGGAATTCAATGTAGTTGTTGGAGCTTTTATCTGATTTTGATTTAGATGAGTGGGAGGGGCTCAAGAAGCAGCATAGTAGGACTATGTTCGGCGAGCAGCCGTCCCGACAAGCCGCCATTGCGGCAACGATTGTTATTATTTAAACTTAATAAAAATATATGTTATAGTTAAAATTATAATATATTCATCAGTCGAAACCGCTTGTTCCTATGACGGTCCCCTTAGGTATAAATCGAAATAAGGTTCCGTAACGGTTCCGTATTGCTTCTGCTCGACGATGCTATAGCAGTTCCGTTGAGGTTCCTGTTTTTGGTTTCCCAAAGGTTCCAACATTACGGAACCTTTACAGAACCGCGGCGGTTCCATAGTAGTTACATAACCAGGTCCCGAATCAATTACGTGATGGACCCGTATGTATAAAGTGGTCCCTTATGTATGGTACCGTCGTGTTATCAGTGTATGGCGGCCGTTTTAGGATGCTCGTGTAACTTTGATGTAACCTAACTGGAACGCTCCGGTAACGGATTGGGTTCCGTTGCGGTACATTTTTGGGATTTAGTGTTGACTGGGGACGTAAGCGTAAAAATGGAAAAGTTTCCAAAAAATATTTTAATATGTCAGTTTATGTCGAGACTGTTCACTGTTAATCATAGGTGCAATCATAGTGTTCAATATGAAACACTATTCCAGAAATATCAGTATTAGCAAATTGGAGGCTCATGCCCACATTGCGAAATTTTATAATTTATGGAAAAAACCATTCAATAACATCTTATACGAAATAAACACAACGACGGTGGAGTAATCCGAAACTTTAAACCTAGAATATATATGTTACTCCTCAAAAACGGAGAGTAAAGCGCGACTTCAAAACCATAAGTGACCAACTAATAGTGGTAATCAGGCCTATGCAACTCCCTGCGAAATGTATGATTCTAGTGTCCACGTATTGTCTGGAAATTCGAGGCGGCGCCACATGTGCAATAGTCCTATGTTTACATCTTTCGTCCGTTTAGTCGTTCGATCAACGAATGTAAACACAGGACTATTGCACATGTGGCGCCGCCGCGATTTTCTAGACCATACGTGGACACGGAAACAAGGAAGTTGCATACGGCTGGTGGTGATATATATAATACCATTGAATATTTAGCATTCATTTCAATTGAGCCATGATCGTAAAGCTACTGATACTTTTCTACCATGCAAGTTAGAAAAGGTTCAGAACTTTAAGATTAAATAAAATTTAAAAAAAAAACTCGCTGATTTTCCAAAAATAAAACGTGCACCATGCAAAAATAATTTAGTTTTAAATGAAATATTTTACATGTAGATGAATCTTCTTACTAGAATAATCATTTAAAGTTCTATATTCTGTACCTTTTTTATATGGTTGACAATAATCATTTTGTTTATAGGATTGGGATTATGTTATATTTATATTTAAATTGTTTTATTACAATATATTATAAATGTATAAATATGAATCTCGTTATAAATTTATTCACATGTAACATTATAAATGTAAACTTTTTTGAATAAAACCAACGTTGATTGTTCATTTACAAAACTGGAACTTTTGTTAAAATAAATATTGTTTCCGTAGGAAACACATTTACTCTCAAAATATCTTTGGGCGTAGAGAACAAAATTTTTCATTCATAAAACATGCGCAATTAACACTTATACAATAATTTATTTTATACTAACATTACACGCTAAAATGACTTTGTACTACTATATAGCTTATTTTGCTAAACTTCACTTTGTCCTTTTAACTTACTGGCGTACTATCGTTTAATATTGAATTCAGTTGTAGTGAAGATTCAAATAAAATACAATTTATTTGTTATTATATAAATTTTTCATTTTCTACAAATAAGAACGAAATCTCGAAAATATCTTGGTATTATGCGACTTTTCGAAAATTATATGATAATATTTAAGATATGAAATGCCAGCAGACTTGGTATTAAACGCAGCCATCCAGTTCGACCATTTTTTCTCTCGTATTTCTGCAAATTTAAAACTACAGGTCTACCTAATTCATCTCAAATTTATACTTCGAATCTATTATTTGAAATAGAATTGCTGCAGTATCAAGATTCAGTAATGTGAGTTAGGCAATATTTAGATTCTATTTATATTTATAGCAGAAACATTTGTATGCTTAGGAAATTGATTGTTATACAAGAACGGTTTATTTTTAAGATTATCCACGAGTGTTTGTTCAATATTTTGCTTTGCAACAATTCTATATTTGATTGAAAATGAATCAACCACTACCATGAAGCATGTAGTACAATGACCATGTTCTCCTTAGTTCCATGTAAAAGAGACTAATGCCATTATTCAGGTATTATATTATGTTTAACGAGTGATATTGTAAGCAGCGAATTACATGAACGATGCAAATGTTATAAATTTAGGCAACATGCTTATATATATGATCTTTTTAATTAAGCAGAGTATGATGATAATCAAGAGGTACATGCAACATGCGGTTTTACAAAATTTCCATAAGTTTTTCCATAAGCAAATTACGGGAAAGTTTCAGAAGTAAGTAATAAATCATACCTGTATAGAATGTAATGCTGTATAATAAAAAGAATATCAAAGGCAACAGAAAATAATCCAAGACCAAACTTGGTTGGGTCTCCGAATATACTTTCCCAGTCATCTACAAATAGAAATGATAATAGTCAACATTACACGATATAAATGTAATTTATCTTTTGAAGATATACAATAGCAAGAACATAAAAAAATTACCATAATTATATGCATTTAATATCATCTGTAACATGGATAAAATGCCTCCGACGAAGTCCAAAAAGATGTTTCCTATACTCCATCCAACAGTGGATTGTCTTTTGTAATTATAAAATGCTTGAGGTACATATTTAATGAGTGTTATTGCTAATTTAATATAACTACAGTAATAAAGGAAATCGAGCCATGCAATGACTTTTATACTTCCTAAAATTACTGAAATAAATATAAAAACAGCAAAGAAACCATGGATTATTCTAGCCGTAGTGGATACACGTTGAGTTCCTGCCTGTAATAAACAAAATACATATTATTAATTAAATATAGACTCAACTTTGCTAGGTAATTTAATTCTTGAGACAGTATAAAATATTACCTCATATATGAAACATTGCACTATTGTAATGGATGTTGCTACAAGGGCGTGCAATGAAAACAGAATATCGTTTATCTGAACAGGATTTAGTCCCTTTGGATATCGTCGAAAATATTCTTGCTGAAACATTTTTTTTGTGTAAATGAATAGTGTACAACTTAATTTGCATTTGCATTACATAATTATATTATTTTTAACTTATTAAATATCAAATTATTTTTAATTTGGTTGCAAAAAAAATTTTCAATTAATATACTATATTTAATAATATTAATGGACTTTTTATACATTTTTTATTTATCAAAAAGACATGAAGAATATTTTTTTCACAATACGTAAAGTGAAAGTGCTCTTTTGCGTCACTATTACATTTTGAAAAGTTGTGCTTTTTCCCACTAATTGCGAAAAATGTTGTGCGCAACAAGTGTCATAAAGTAGAAAACTGTTAACTCATGTAATATGTAAAAATGTGTAAAAAGAAATGTAAACTCAGGTGAATGGCGTGCACCCGCCTTCAGCCCGTGCGCCACTCTAACCGTCGTTCACAATTTTTTTCCACACTTGTTCCGTAATATACTATTAACTTTATAATTGATATAAATAAAATAATAAATAGAATGTAAATTTTTTTCTAGCTTATTTAAGTAGCCACATGAGCTAAAATGCATATTTTTTTTAAAAAACTAATAATTTATAGATGACACCAGTAAAAATTAATTCTGATGTTGTTATTATATTACTGATGGTTCAATTGAGAATTTTAAGGAATTGTGTACTAAGCAATCTAGTATTCTCTTATTAAGATTGTACATTCCTGAAGTTGGTGGACATTTTTCCATTGGGAGAACGTCCACCAAAAATCCGTTGAAACAGTGTACCCCAATCGTTAAAGTTATAAGCAGTTAACGCAAATTAGATAGATCATTCTTATCTAAACAACGAATTTTATTCACAGGTTTGAAAAAGATTGTGTTGCTGAAAATCGAAATATTTAATGACAAATATTCAGTTGTAATTAGTATAACTGAAACATTCTACTAGAAAAATTTGAGGTTAATGTGGTATCAAAATGTATAAACCATCAATTTTTCATCTTACGAAAGTAACTTTTTTAAACAATAAATTACCTCTATTTCAGGTATCCAGTAAAGTCCACAGTTGAACATTGAGTACATGAGAAAACCAAGTAAGTTTAACGATAAGAAGTCGAAATTTAAACCAACAACACTTTTTCTTTTGTAATTGGTATAAATTTGTGGGTAAAAACTTATACTCCAAGCAAAAAAGTAGATCCATCCTACTACAGCACTCACATGGAAAAGTGTAACGGATTTTTCGACGATAACCCGCACAAAGGCGTCGGAAAAACTGCAACAAATATAGATCACTATAAAAAAGTATTAGCAAAAATTATATTATTTATACAATGTTTTCCAAGACTTTAAAATACTATAAAAACTAACTTTTCATGAACTTTAACAAGTTCATCTTTAGGTATAATTATCACTTTAAAAAAAGGCATCTTTCTAATCGAGGTTCGGTTTTATTTTTCCGTTTGTCACTTTAAATAAATATTGTTTTCATTGAATCTCAAATATGATGTTCAATACAGACGTTTTCTAGATATTATGTTATCTCATTAAACAAAGTTAGTTCGGTAATCCGACAAATAACCGAAATGCAACATGGTCAAAATCTCGTAAAACACTGTGCATTAAAGTAACGGACTGAATGACAAGTAGAGGTCGGAAGGTTATCGAGAACGTGTGATGTTCCGACAAAAGAAAAATTCTAGGATAAGAATCTTTTCGAAATTTGTCCGTGACAGGGATATTCGATTGAGTCACTTGGCAGTCTAATAATATAGGTTAATAGTGTCAGTGACAGATATATTTTCACATCATTCTTAATTATGAATGTCGGTCAATATGATCATTCAATATTATTCATTTAACAAAAAAATTGGAATGTCATTTTCATCTTGGTTACACACAACATGTAAACATTATAAAATGCGACTAATTTAAATATATTAAACCATTATTTGCTTAAGAAAAATTCTGTTTATAAAACATTTGAAAAAAATAAATATTTAATCTAAAGTTATCGTATATTATGGTTGCGCAGACGTTATTGAATTTTAATAATTATTTTAAGATGACTATTGGCTGCAACTCTAACAATGAAAGATACAATGTATAGGCACGTGCGTACTTTCATGTTCTAATTCTTAGAATAATGATGTATGTAGGACGGTTTGATAAAATTCTTGACTTGTTGTTTTAGAATAATTGATGCAAAAATTTTAATCTTACAATTATGTATTTATAGTTCATGATCAAGCAAATAGTTGATTAGAAAAGAGATTTCCTTCAATGCATGACTGTCAAAGAATATTTTTATTAAAACCATTTTTAATTATTTTGTGGTCTTGGGAATGATACCCAATAAATAAGAGAGTGCTATGTGATACTTACTCGACACCATTACTAGGTGTTACATTCGCACTTATAAGCGAGTATCCTGATTTGAGGCCTAAAATCGTTATAGGCCATGATGTTTCTTCACTATTTTTATGAATTTTAATACTGGCAGGTTCTGTTCTAATTAATTCAGAATGTTCAATGTCAAATCTAACTTCTACATTTTTCCTCAAAGGTTCACTGAAAAATAAGCATTATTATAAATTATATGATAACGATAACCAATTGGCTTTCATGGCGGGAAGCAAATCAATATTCCATTCTGGGGTCTACTAGATGAATATTAGTTTTTTATGGGAATTTTATTTAAATAAATTTCAATACATTGAATTTTCATATATCAGAAAATTTTTAACAAATAAATAATTAAATGCATGAACTATTGGTAAACATATGTTACAAAAAAAAATAACTGAAATTAATTCCATTTTTTAGTAATATGATAAAAAATGATTTGCAGTTAAAAGAAGTTCTATAATTAATCTATGATTACTTAAAATTAAATATTACAGATTTGTGGATGAATTATCAACGTATTTATCTGATAATATGATAAAACTATCAAATCTAAGTATTTTTGGAGTGAATTTTTTAACGATAAAATGATCACTTATTTAAATTGTTCAATTCTTTTAGAATTAAAATAATAATTAAATGCATCCAGCATATCTTGTTGATCTGAACAGAGCTTTTGCTGCTACATTACAAATGTGTTTTAAACGATTATGTTAATATTATTATTTATGAATAATGTTAAATATTGATTTGAACTTGGTGCCGTGTATATATTTACTGGTATAGCAAAATGTGCAATGCAACAGGGAAATAAGATTATTTATATCAATTCCGAATAAAACGTATTCTGAATTCAGAAAACTGACACAATTTTTTTTATCTTTTCATTAAGCAAATTTCATATGGACATTTCTGAGATAAATACGAAATGGGTATTATACTATCAGTGCTACATAATATTGATATTATAAGTATAATTTGTGACCATTTTACAGACGAAAATAAAAACAAATTTTTTTTTGTATATTTTTGAATTTTAACGTATTGGCCAAAGAAATAGGCCCTTAAAAAATGTCTACAAAAAATGTAAGAAAATATAGAACAGTTAGAAGAAACAAAACCTGAGTTTATAAATATGAACAATAAAAAATTAAGGTCCAACCTGTTGGAATAAGTTTTCACTGTTTACATGTTTGTGTCTTGGTATAACATATTTGTAATTATAAAAATTACATGTCCAAGTATGTACAAACTTGTCACGAGTGAAACTATGAGAATTGAGTCGATGTTTGAAAGTTTAAATTTTCTATTCAACGTGTATATACACATGAAATCAATAGTCAACTGGAAATTTTAAATTTCAAATCCAAATAAGTGTGTATATTAAATGAAAAGTTTACCATACATTTAGTTAGTTTCTATTATTGAGTTATTGTTGATTACCGTTACGTCTAAAAAGTTGATTTAATAATATAAAATTAAAAATAATATTAAATTTTTTTAACTCAATATTTGTATACTTACGAAGAATATAAAATAACTGTTGAATTATATCCCACGAGGACTCTCAGATCTTTTGTAACCGTACTAAGATAGGCATTTGATTGACTGAAACCTAAAAAAGACAAATGATGTAAAGAAAGTTACAGACTGAATAATACAATGTAATGTTCAACTTTACATTTAAACTGTTCTTTTGTACAATTACTGAAAATAGATGATTGCGCTTTTGAAGGTCGTCGGTAGTTAATGTGATGGTAATTAGTTATATATTTAATAAAAAATCACGATGTGAAAAATATTGTGCCTTCATCAAGGTTCATTAAGTAATTTCACTATATAATTATTTCTTACCTAATAAAAGTACTAAATATAGGAACCAAGTATTACTTCTATGAGTCATAATGGCAAACCTGAAACAATATGAAAAATAACAAGTTGGTAATCGTATATTACGCAACAAGTGCTTGTTTCGTATATTATTTTTCAGTGCACTCTGCGGAAAGTGATTGTTTTCCGTACTCGCGTAAATGAAAAGTGTACAAAAAGGTGTCACTTCCTGCATGGTGTGCTGAAAAGAAAATGTTCTGCGTATACTTTTAACTTATTATTATTTACACTAAGATCCATTTT
>JABFPQ010000581.1:0-10945 GCA_022817265.1 Masnerella sp. ZL-2020
TTGGGTTAATTTTTCATTTTTTTCAGTGTGAACAAATATAAATTTCAACGAATGAGGGAAGAAAAAGAAGGTTTGATAGAATTTTGAGTTCAATGCTGAATGTTCAATTCTATTTGCAAAATTAGTAATTGTAGTGAACTCTTGATGATGAAACGCTAATTAGGAAATTCCTATTTACATATTACTACGTTGTTCTTCGCTTGTGCGTAATGGTAATTATTTCGAATTATGTATATGTTTAGTATATTCAAAGATAATAATATAGTTCAGATTAAAATTAGTGAAAATTTACTGTAAAATATTTGAAAAATGTTATATTAGAACAAAAAATTAGTTTATTTGATTTTAATAGATAAAAGATCAAATTTTGTCTAAGATTTTGTCTAAATCTTTAACATTGTTAAAATTGAATATTCTTAAATTAAATTTGAAATTTTCATTTAGAAAGTAAAAGATTTGTTTTTTATTTATAATAATTTTGTGGTAAGAAACGATCAATTGATACTCCATATGAAACCAAGAAGAAACGTAAATAAAGTAGAGTAATATAAAAGTTATTTTCGTGATTGCTCAAAAGATAGCAATTCTTTACAGCATTGTAAAACATATTTCATTTTTATGAGAATATGCAACAGCGTTTCGTTGTTTACTACGATTTCACCGCATTTTCTTGGCAATCATTATTATGTTTCGAATAATCCATAAAAGTTGTAGGAATTTGAGCTGATTCGAAATAGTTTTCGTAATGTTCTTTTCTTATTATTCTAACAATTTGAAAAAAATACGTAATTTCATGAATTCTCGATTTTAATATTATTTCTACATTCAAGAATTCTATAATTATCATTCAAGAACTATTCTAATAATAATTACTAATTACGAAAATACCAATAAAACCTAATGAATTTCAATTCCAAATTTCGAAGAAACACGTCGACGTCATTTCAACTTTATTACATCATATATAATCCAAATCTATATCACATTCAAAGTGTATCATAAATTTAACTACCTCATTCATATTATACACCATAATTTTATTTACGTCATCTTGCAAGTTAATTATTATTTGAAAATAAAGCGAACGGTGATAATAAAAATAATGTCGGCATTTACTTCAGCTGTCATACGAAGGAGTTTCATGAAATCCCTAGATGATTATTTCGAATGTTCAATGTGTCACCTTAAAATAATTTAAAATGCTTGAAAAGGATAGAAAGAAAAAAAGAGAAAATAGAGAGAGATAGATAATGAGCTTGGAGCCTTTTTATAAAATATACATTGACTCATCAAAAGCTCCATGCTTTTATAAATAAAATTCACTATTCCCAAGTTAGCAATTCGAGCACGTAACGACTGTATTTAGCGAACGTATCGTACGGTCGTGTACATTTTTCATTCGGAAGACTTCAAATTTTGAATTGGTCGACATAAAAATATTTGTGCTTGATTGAATTTTGCACTCAAAATAAGATTTCAAAAGAAAAATTTACTCTCAACACATTTGACGTTGAAAATCAAATAAAAAAATATCAATTCAATTTACACATTATTAAAATTTTCACATATAAGATTTCTAAGTTCAACTAATAAAAATCGATTATCTTCATTTTCCATTCGAAAATAAATCAAAAGTTTCTATCAAAACTCATAGCTCCGAAGTTAATCACGCGATAAGTTTCAAATCAATTTTTAATAATACATTTTGCAATGAAACTTGCGATTAAGAAAGATTCTATTAATGGGTCTTTTCGGAAAATTGTTTGTCCATGTTTTTTCTTAAAAGTTTAGTTACATCATAATTGGTATGGAGTGAAATAAAATCCTAAAAAAACCTAAATTTTGGTGTTTTTAATACATGTTCTTATGTTTAAAAGCAATTTCTGAGACAAAAAACGATAAAAAAATTTCGTGAAAGACCCAATTGATATGAAAGATTTTTTTACAGAGTCTGTTATTTTTGTTTATAATTTAATCATGAGGAATTTCGCGAATTAATTTAATTAAATAGGTTAGAGTGTCGGTTACTAATTGCAAATTTATTGTGTAACAGGTGTTTTTGAAAATGTAACTATCCAAACTAACCTAAAGCAAATGATGCTTTCTACTCGGCATATTGTACTGAAGCATATCAAACTTCAAAGGTTCAGATTTCATTTGGCCAACAACAGCTTTAGCAAATAACTCTATTTGCTTTACATTTGCACTGTTATTTTGTAAACAATAATGTAATTACACCTACGCAAGATAAACTGTTTAAAAAAAATTTTAATTGTTCAAGAATTTCAAAAATTTGTTTACAATTATTCCAGAAAATGATTTTTAGTAGATTCTATAAAATTGCAGAACAAAATGTGTATAAAATAATATATTGAAAATGTAAAAAAAAGAAAATAAAAAAATGTGTAAAAAGTATTGGATTTTATGTAGTAATTTTAATTCAGCAATTACTGACCCGGTGAGAATAATAGTTTGATGAAAACACATATCGAAAATACGCCTGAGCTGGTAAAGCAATGTAACATTGCATGGCGTATAATGTGGCACAATAGGAAATATCTCTTCTCTGTCATTTGCAACTTTAAAGCTCATTAAGTACCGATTATATAAACTGCAATTAGTTACTTGGAAATAAACGTATTTGTTTTACGAATAATATGTCTGTTAAATATGAATTCCACTGTGCCAAAAAAAGAGAAATCGAAGTTTTATATCGATAAATTATTAAAAAAAATTCGATGCAAAGAAACTCATATTTTTTTATTAATGAGTACGAACTCGAGAAAGCGCACCATATTAGCTACAGCGGTCGTCAGAGTTCGAAATATTGACGGACGCGAAGTAGTTGCGCGCGCACTAATCGATCCGGGTTCAGAAAAATCCTTCATTAGCGAAAAATTAGCGCAAACATTGAAATTAAGGCGCGAAAAAACTAATGCCACGGTACAAATGTTGGGCGGAAATTTTAATCAAAATGTTAAACATGAAACAGAATTCGAAATTGTATCAAGAAAAAATGCGGATCTCAAATTGAGAATGAAATCGTTAATCATTAACAAAATTACCGCGTATCAATTAAAAGAATTAGATTTAAAACTATTCCCGCAAATTAAAGAGATTGACTTTGCCGACTTCGATCAAACAGCTGATCGAAGTATTGATATTCTTATCGGGGTCGATTATCTCGGTCTAATTCTGACAGGTCGCACTTTATTTTCGAACAATAAAACTCTTATCGCTCAAAGTACTATTTTCGGTTATATTATTTCCGGTATTTCCGAAAATAATGACCATCAAAAAATAACTGTACACAATTGCACTGAATTATTGGACTTAATGCAAAAGTTCTGGGAAATGGAAGAGATTTCATTACCAAAACAATGCATTTCGCCAGAAAATAAAATGTGCGAAGAATTATTTAAGTCAACAACTTTTTTTGATGAGTCATCACATTTCGTAGTGAAATTGCCTTTTAAAAGCGAAAAAATAAAGTCAGAATTAGGCGAGTCAAAACAAATCGCATTACGTAATTTTGAGCGTTTAGAAAAAAGACTTCAAAATAATAGCGAATTGAAATCTCTTTATTTTGATTTCTTAAATGAATATAGGGCACTAGGCCATATGAAAAAGGTCGATGTGACGGCCGTCAAAACAAACGATAAACGTATATTTCTGCCTCATCTATTAGAGTCTCTGTATTAGAGTTGTTTTTAATGGGTCTAGCGAAACTGACAGCGGTTTATCATTAAACGACGCTCTTTGCGTGGGACCCAAATTACAAAAAGACATAACCCAAATAATTATCAATTGGCGCTCTTTTCCATTAGTATGTACAGCCGACATTGAAAAAATGTTTCGGCAATTTCTCGTGCATGAAACAGATCGACCGTTTCAATGCATTTTATGGCGCGATTCTCCCGCTGAAAAAATTGATTCATATGAGCTGCAAACCGTGACGTACGGTACAGCGCCCGCGCCGTTTCTCGCCATGCGCTGCGTACAAGAACTAGCCGACTTACACGGCGAAAAATATCCGCTCGCGCGTAAACATATTCCGAACAGTATGTACGTCGACGATATTCTATTTGGCGCGAATAATCTCGTAGAATTGAATGAGACAAAGAAGCAAATTATCGCTTTAATGAATAAAGGCGGTCTTAAACTAAACAAATGGAAAACAAATATCGGTCAACCAGAAAATGAATCCGGTCTTACTGTAAACTTAGATAAGTCTGAAAATGCTGAAACAAAAATCTTAGGGATTTGCTGGAGTGACAAAACAGATTCCTTCTTTATTAACTCCACCCAAATTAATGAAATTAGACCCACAAAAAGGCACATTTTATCAGTTATTGCGGGCATTTTTGACCCGATGGGATGGATTTCACCGGTAACGGTAATAGCCAAACAACTCATTCAAAGTTTATGGCTACAAAAAACCGATTGGGACGAGGATATCCCGGAACCGTTATTAAAAAAGTGGGTAAAGTTTCGCGAGCAGTTAGTGGAATTAAATTGTATCGAAATCAAAAGATGGACAGGATTTGACGAAACCACGTCGTGCGTACAACTCGTCGGCTTTAGCGACGCGTCCACTCTTTCTTGCGGCGCGGTCGTATATTTGCGCGTGATCAATGCGCAGGGCGAAGTAAATCTTTCGATTCTAATGGCCAAATCAAAGATGGCGCCACTGAAAACTGTAACCATTCCACGACTAGAAATGCGAGCCGCGGAATTATTAACTAAAACTATAATTCATATTAAAAATTCAATCTCGCATGAAATCAATGAAATTGTATGCTTTTCAGACTCGCAAATTGCTCTTGCGTGGCTGGCCAAACACCCGTCAAATTGGTCAGTGTTCGTCGCTAATCGAGTTTCTTTCATTCAAACAAACCTTTCCGAAGCGAAATGGGGTTATATTAAATCTAAACTAAATCCCGCAGATTTGAATTCCCGCGGGATGTCAGTGGAAGAATTAAAAGGGTCCCAATTATGGTGGCAAGGTCCACCTTTCTTATCACAAAACAAAACGCTGGAAATCGACAATAAATTCGAAACCAGTCAAGAAATTAGAAAAAGCATTAATTCGTTAACGATCACTGATTTAAATTTTGAGATTTTCGACCGATTTTCGAGCTGGCCAAAATTAATTCGCATTGTCGCACATATATATCGATTCTTCAATCGCCTTAAAAATAAACTAAAATCGACAAATTACGATTATTTAACGACTAGCGAACTTAATCATGCTAAATTGGTTATTATTAAAAAAGTTCAATCTAGAGCTTTCGCGAATGAAATCGAAAATTTAAAATCAAACCAAAAATTGAATGACAATTCTTCAATTTTAAAATTAAACCCATTTTTGGATCAAAATGAAATATTGCGAGTTGGAGGCAGACTGGAGTCCTCTGGTCTCGCTGAAAATGAAAAACATCCGATTATATTGCCAAATTGCAAATTAACTTCACAAATCATATTAGATTCGCATTTAAAGACGTTACATGGCGGATTGCAGTTAACTTTGCAGACGTTGCGGTTAAATTACTGGATTATTAATTCGCGCTGCGCGACAAAAAAAATTATACATAATTGCGTGACCTGTAAACGCGAAAAAGCGCGTTTAAGCCAAGAATACATGGCTTCTTTACCAAAAGCGCGATGTACACAGTCGCGCCCTTTCGAACACACAGGCACGGATTACGCAGGTCCGTTTTTTGTACGCGAACAAAGCGGCCGTGGACACCAAGCGTTTAAAACGTATATAGCGGTCTTTATCTGTCTCGCGACTCGTGCCGTGCACCTTGAGTTGGTCACCAAATATGACTCAGCTGCGTTTATTGCAGCGTTCAATCGCTTTGTCGCTCGTCGAGGGTTGCCGTGTCACATGTATAGCGACAATGGCACAAACTTTCAGGGCGCAAATTCGGAATTGAGGCGCGCATATAAAAAGGCTATTTTTGATAGAGAATTTTTAAGTTCATTAGCCACGCGCGAGGTTACTTGGCATTTTATACCACCGGCCTCCCCCCACTTCGGCGGTTTATGGGAAGCTGGGGTGAAATCCGTAAAATATCATTTGCGGAGAATTATGGGAAAATTTACCCCCACTTGGGAAGAATTCCAAACTATTCTCTGTAGAATCGAAGCTTGCCTTAATTCCAGGCCAATTTCGAAACTACATGACGATCCCGAAGACTTAAATATGTTAACACCGGGACATTTTTTAATGCAATCGGCGCCGCTGACAGTGCCAGAAAATTCGACGCTAGACTTGAATGAAAATCGTCTGAATCGCTGGCAACAAGTTACGCGAATTGTTGAAAATTTCTGGAAAAGGTGGAGTAACGAATATCTTTCCACGCTGCAAAGTAGAACAAAATGGCGGCAAAAAGTAAATGAAATAAAATTAAATGATATAGTCTTGATTAAGGACCCACTTAATCCGCCGTGTAAATGGTCGATGGGTAAAATTGTCGCTATTTTACCTAGTCGCGACGATATTCCGCGAGTTTTTAGAATTAAAACCGAAAACAATATTACAACGCGAAACGTCACTCAGCTTTGTAAATTGATCGATAATTGAGCAAATCGTTTCGTGAAATCAAAACTATACTCCAGAAAATTAAATCAAATACATGAAACTAATTTATACAAATATAACAGCGCGAAAATTCTCAAGGTCGCGAAGCCAAGTAGCTCAAAAACAAAAGCGCCTTTAATCTAAATTCAAGTCGACCAAATTAGTCGTAAATAGAACGCGAAGCGAAATGTCCGAGGAATGGGAACTCGACCTGTTCGTACAGGAAGCGTTCGCGAACGAACTTCTCGCGGAAATACGCGACGACACGGAGCGGGAAATCGAGGCAAGGGACCGCGAGCGCGCTGACAATCTAGCAGCCGATACCGAGCGTCCAGAAACCTTACAAGGCCCAATCCCGATTGTTGCACCAGCTACCCCATGGGTGAGTGATTGGAAGGCTGGGGTACTTTACGACCCCAGCGCGGCAATCATCGACCGCAACAACCAACGGTGGTTAATAAGGGCGTTCGACCTCACAATTCCGATCCCGACCACCTTCATTTTGACGAGCCGGAGATATAAATGTACCCCAGTAGACGGGAAACGGGTAACGTTCCGCTGGAACGATGAGCTAAAGCTCACCCTCGCCAAACTACAATTGGACGAGTCAAGGAAAGCGGACCTGGCACGGGTGTCTCGTGCTAAGTCCCGCAATTCTCGACCGTACTAATGTACTTATCATTGAATAAAAAGCAAAAAAAAAAGAGAAATTATTAGTATTGCTTTAATTATTTATCTGTGTCATTTAAACCCGAATGCGAATTAAATAAACCATATCAAAATTATGATCGCGAATTTAGAGTGAGTGGAAATGCTAAAGCCCGGACAGTTTGAAGCATAAATATTTTTGATCATTATACCGAGAAAAACATATTAGATCAGAAAAGTTCGTTGACGGCGCGTATTAGTAAACAGAAACGCGGTCCGAGCAACAGTTCCCGAGCGCGCACATTCAGTCCAAAATGAAACTTATACCGCAACGTCGGGAAGAATTCTTCCAAGTTTTGCGCGAAAACCAAACACGCACCTTAGATATAGACGAGTTGTGCGCGCTGGTAGACACACCGGTGCTACCATCGGATAGAATTTATTCATTTATTGTGATTCCACGCGACTTGATGTGTGAAGTGTGCGGTCATTGCGGGTGCCGAGATGAGAGTTATCTTTGGTCACGGCGGCGCGATTTTCGGATCATGGAATGGTCCGACAGACGAGACGGGTTCTACGAGCCCAAAATCAAACCAGGCGAGGGATACCCCCCACAAATAATGAAGAAATTAAACAAAGGTTCTTAAAGTACGCAAATGTAGGGTTGAAGAAGATCGGGTGTCTCGAATTCTTCAATTTCTCTGTTTAATAAAATTACTTGATTAGTTAAATTAGTGTGTTTTCTTTGGTTCATTTGGAGAATAAAATAAGCACTCGCGCTATATATAATTGATTATAATTAAGTCAAATTGCATTCAAAACTATTGCAAATTTATTCCGCTTCGTTTGTCCGCTTTGCAGTCTCCAGCAGAAGCTGAGCAGCAGTTCACAAAACAGTAAGTACAATTTAAATTTGATTAAAGAAAAGTTTCCAATTTTTTTTTTTTTTTGACCATCTCGGGTGTCTCGAGTGGTCAAGGGGGGGAGTGTCGAGAAAAGTCACCATTCCAATGAACTTAAAGCGATGAGCGCTTTAAGTTCTTTACTAATAGCAAGCCGGCGAAAGCGAACGAAATCGCTAAGTCCGGCAGAGTCATGATGCGCGTGCGCGCCGCGCCGCCGAGTCCTCCACCGCGGGGCCACCAATCCGAACGTTGGCTCTAGCGGCGCGGCGGATCGTGGCAAAGCGGCACTTGCCAATACTTCGGGCACCGACTGGTAGTCGGCTGAGAGAGACGTTCTCCCTGCGCTCTCGCCTCGCAATCAATTTTCCCCAGCTGATTTAGTCGTTCCTGATTAAATCAGCGTAAGTATTAAACCCTAATATAGGTTCCATCAGGTCAACTCCAAAGGTTGACCGTCTCTGTCCCTTTTTTCCTTCCTGTACCATTGTTCTCTCGGGAGTCTCGAGGAACAATTCCTTATTCTATATGAATCAAAACAACTTGGCGAACCGTCGTCTTAAGTTAACGCGAAACTCATTGAATTGTAATTCTCAGATAGTCCGAAAATGAATATGCGAAATTAAACAGTGTGAGAGGTTCCTTTTTTGTTGTAATTTATTGTTAAATTTGTGTTTATTTAGTATCAAATAAAGCAAAATCATTTGATAATGCAAGCCAAAGTAGACCTTTATTTTTAAACCTAGACCCATTATTGTTTTAGTGTCAATTGTGCCGTCTGGATTCGTCAGTCCTTCTTAATTCAGAGAAATTTAAAGTCCACTGCTCTACAGAGCGAAATAATATCGTACAAAATTTGGTCCTTCGGCACCGGATTGACTGGCGAGCCGCGCGGGCATTGACCTTTTGTTCAAATTTGAAAATGGCGGAACAGGCTACTTTGGCGCTGATCAATCAGCTGATTTTGCTACAAAAATATATTGAGCGTTTTTTGTCGAATACGAAAAAATTGGGGGTTAAAAAACTAACTCTAGGGTACCTCCGTGAAAAACTAGTAAAAACTAACCAATGTTATGCGCAAGCGCAACAAATATATTCGCAAATTCAAGCACTAAATTCTGAGTCACAACAACAGCAATTTGAATATTTCACTCAAAATAAATTCGACGATTTAATCACGGCTTACGACGATGCCGAATTATATTATAATGATCATGTAGAAAGACTGTCTCTGCAGTTAGACAGTTCAAACAATCCCGCTCACAATAGCACTCTTTTGGATCCGACTACTCAAGTCAATCACCACATTAAATTACCTCAGATTGAATTACCAAAATTTAAAGGAGAATATTCCGAGTGGTCAAACTTCCGGGATATTTTCAAATCTATTATACACGACAATCTGATCCTTTGTCACGCCTTCGATCGCAAACGCGTGACTGTAAAACTGTACATACACGATTCCGTTGTTTCGTTCATTCAGCAGTATTATTTTTTCTATTTTTATATTATTCGGCAATCGAGCGTAAAAATATATAATTTCTATCTTCTGGTTCGTCGACGTTTCCGAGTCGAAGCTGAATCTTTTAATGTTTCAGTGTTATGGGATATGATAATATTTTGTCGTTATAAGTGTTTTCGTAATAAGCTTGTTGAATCTCGAACAATTCCACCTAAACGATCACATATCCTACGATTTGTGTTCTCGACGACTTTTCACGAGCGTTTTATCAAAGATCAAGCAGAGCGCCGTTTCAAATTATCGACTACTCACGATACGCGGTTACACTCAACACGTTTCGGCCTTACATGTTATTCGGAAATATTTTTGGATTTTGATATCAATGGTATTGACGACAGTCTCCCTAAAACTAAAGTTATACTGAAATGATCTTATAAAAATTGTATTTACGATCTTATGTTTCAAAATAGAGTATATAATTTTATATGAAACGTTATATAAAAGAGACAATGTGCAGAAATGACATAAATAGGTATATGATATTTTATATAAAAATTTATGTGAAATTCTCATTGTTGAACATTTACAAGTTTATATAAAACTTTACGTACATTTTTATACAAAATTTAATCTAAAATTTCATGTTTAATAACGTAACTGATAATGGCATGAAATTTTATGTACAATTGTGTAGACAATCTTATATAACAATAACATTTAAATAATCTCTTTTGGAATTTATGTATAAAGTATCATATAATTTTTACGTCATTTTTGTAAATGTGACATTTTATGTAGAACTCATTTGTGATTAATAAGAAATTGTATATTTTGTTCTGGTCACATAGAGATTACACTCATAATCAAGATGGTGATCTTTAAAAAAAATGAAAATTTTCCACTTTAAGTTTATAATCAGAGTTGCATAAAAATCATGATTTTTCAAAAAAATAAAAATATCGATTTTTTAAAATTTAAATCAGATTTAAATAATATATTGAAAATTCAAGTCTTATAATATATTGCGGTATATTGAAATTCATGTTTGCATATTATTAAAACGTTTTTTTTTTTTAACATCTGTTTGTTCAATAAAATTCCATAATTTCTAAACAATTATTGTGTGTATTCAAAATAATTACAAAATTCAGTGTATATATTTAGGAAATAATACAAATTAAAAATTATGTGTAATGTACATTTTGCAATTTCTTGAACGATTCATTTGCATAAATATAAAAGTTCTATGTTCATTAGAGTGAAACGAAAATGATTAAAGTATTCATAATTGATGTTCAAAAGTTAAGAAGAATTTATAATATGTTCGAAATACATTATATAGTTTAT
>JABFPQ010000582.1:0-10944 GCA_022817265.1 Masnerella sp. ZL-2020
CTAGTATTAGCTTAATGTATAAAAAATTTTATTTAAATTCTGTCGCTAGTTATCCAGATAAACGACAAAATATTCCAAAAAACACATGATTTTAGTCAATTGAGCTACTATTTTCAAGAAATAAAATATAATAAATAATTTTAATAATTATAAAACATGTTCTGAAGAACATAATTGCTATCAAATCTCTTTCTTTGCCCACAAAAATTATATTAGGAACAACTGTTGAATTACATATGTTCAATTTAGTTGTTTTTTTGAACAAATTTATATGATTATGATGGTACAACCTTAAGTCAATCCCTAAGTTACTAATAAAAATTAAAGTTTTAAATAACACACCTATAGATGTCAAATGTTTAAACAATCATATGAAACTTATTTATAGATATATATGACTATGTATGACAAATGTATGAACCAAATTTGACAATATATAAACCGTAACTAAAACGTATATACATTAAATACAATTCTCATATGATTTATAAATGAGTTATAAATAAATCATTAATGAACCATGTATGGTTCCAATCTATACTTGTTCAATGTACAAATTCAATCTACAGTACTATCTTCAATGTTCGTATATATGTACCAATTTGGGTTTTAAACAGTTTAAACGCAAGACCGTTTGAATTTTTATCTGTTTGAATTCGAGTTGAAAAAACCCACTCAATAATTGTTCAATTTTTTACCAGTTACTCTAATCATCCTGCTTTGAGACAGGAATAGAGTTTAATACATACAAATTTTAATATGAAATATTACACTCTCAGAACAGTTTGGTTCAATCTACCCATATTTTGGTAAATTTAACCAAATAATTTGATTAAATTACGTTCAACCAAATATTCAGTTGAATCAGTCATATGATTTGGTTAAATTGAAATTGAGTAATCTAACTTGTACATTTTTTGACACAAACCTTTAATTTTGATAAAATTGACAGAAAGAGAACAATGGTTATAATAAATACTATTTACAAATGTATATTAAAAGTGCAAAGAGATCATATTTCTATGATTTTAATCTCAATCCTGGTGTTAAGAATTGCGAATCGCCCCGTGCAATTTGGATTGTATGGTAAAATCAGCAAAATATTAGTTTGAATCTAATAATTTGTTTTAACCATATAATTTGGTTGAATTAACTAAATTAATTCTATGAGTGTATACAAACTCCTACAGAAAATCCATATTAAAATATAAAGTTGCATACTTAATATAAATTTGTATGACAATATAATATTTGTTCAAAAAACTTTGTTTACAAATTTTGTTGAGCTTATTTTTTACAAATTATAATTTCACGTCAAGAGAATTTCAAAATCATGTAGAACACACTAACCTCAGTAATGAGTGGAAATTGGGCAATTCTTTATCAGAATTTTGAGGAATTATCGGACAGTTTGTGTTATGAGGGAAAATTTATGTAAATCCTAATGGTGTTTTCTTTTTTTCTAACCTACCCCATCTGAAGATAAGCTAAGTTACGTGAATGGATATAGTTAATGTTATGTTAGAAATAGTTAGGAATGGACCTAGTTAAAAGATCTCTCAATACAAAATTTTAAATCTAACTGTAATCTACACTCTTGGGTTTGCTAGGATTGAAAAAAAACTATGTGGGTAAAATTGTGGACTTTCACTCCTCTTTTCCACCTGTCCATTGGATGCAGTTTCTATTTACCATGAAAATAAAAACACATGATACCAAAATTGATGTGTCAAACATGATATCAGAATTCCAGTATTTCAAGTTCACAACATTTGTAGCTAAAAATTATAATATAATTTGCTGGACGTTATCTGCAACACGTTGACTTCTCCTAGTTATGCTTCGACAAACTGTATTTCTATACCTTTTGACAGCAAACTGTCTAAAGCTTCAGTAGTGTTTCGATGCTTCTAGACTTATTATAAGATTTTTTTTTACGACAGTCTCGAGCAACAGCAAACTGTTTTAAAACAAATTAGAATATGAACTACATAATTTTCGTGGGTAGAAAAACTTCAATTTGAACCGACTTGTTGTTTATATGCGGATAAAAATTATTGCCTAATATTTCTCACAGTTTACATTATACTTAATTTACTAATTTCATTAATAAAATGCTTATATTATTAAAATTTAAATATTAGTTTTTATTAAACATTGTTATTATTAATGAATATAATTATAGTAAGTAAATACGTTTAACAAATTGATATAGGCTAAGCAAGTATCTCTAGTGCTATCTTTGTTTATATAATTGAAGTCTCTATGCGTTTGTCTTTGTCTTACTTCATTCAAGAAATACGTACATATTGTTAATGTTTGTATCTTTCTTCTTCAAATTACATAAACATATTTTCATCTCACTCGTACAGTGTACGTATTTTTTGAATGATCCCAATTATAAAAAATACATATGTTTAGTATTGTCATGTACAATCCATTGAAAGGCTGATTGAAACCTAATCATTAAAAATGTTATTAGTACAACTTTTTTTTCAAATCAGCTGTTTAAATATCATTAAGTTTATAAGGTCAACTACAAACTCATAGCTCATATTTTATATTTTATTTTTAATAAATGTTTTCTTTCTCTGGAAAGTTATAACAGTAGACTCCGGATAGCAAACTATTTTTTGTCGAGTATAATCATTCATGTATTACTTAATTATTAATTAGATAATAAACAATTATTGTAAACAATTAACGTTACTTTCAATATTGGACATATTTTGCCATGGAAAAATAAAAGTTTTTAATAATGAAAATTTTTAAAAACATAACAAATATGAACTTTTGAAACAATAATTTGAATATAGTGTACAATAATTATTTTATAATGTTAAAAGCTGTAAAAAGTTTTATTTCTAATTATTCAAAAGCCGTTGAATTTGAAAAATGTTCCTACTTTCTTCACTATTTGATATAAAGAATATTTCTATTATATTATTCCGGTGAAATACTATTAATATTAATTATAACCGTCCTTGGGTCAACCTGGGTCATTTTTGTCCTAGCGTTTTGCCATTTTTCTAAATTTTTTCTTTTTTGTTAGATACATTGTCTGGAATAGTAATAACAATATACTAATTATCATTACATTTTAGTAGAATAAATTATTTATCAGACATCAAAATATAATGAAATAAATTTATAATTGTTTTTAGATTGTTATAAATAAGTGAAAATAGCATCGGGCAAAAATGACCCAGGTTGACCCTATTTCATGGTAAAAAAACGTTGACCCGAGGACGGAACTCGAACTTAATATATAATATATATTAGAACTTAAATATATTATGAAATGGAAAATTTGCTAATATAAATTTTTTAAAACAATAGTATCATCGGCAAAACTTCTTGTTATATAGGGCTTTTACGAAGCACTGTGATGGAATTTTTGAACATTCCTGTTATATTATGTTTATAGTCTTATATAAATAAGACTTGATTTTAAAAATTGTGGAATTTCATTAGAGGTCCTCTATATAGAAAGACTTTGGAATTTAAAATATTTGTAATTTACAATGTTAACATTGGATTTTATGTTTCTAACTCAAAAAACTATTTATGTCAAAAAAGTGATGTTATGTTGTATATAGCAAATAACGAATAATAAAAAACGCATTTTAAAAGAATTTTTGTTATGGAATATAAAAATGTAAAAATCACATGTAAAATTAGATTCACAAAATTAACTAAAAAAATAATTTTTAAACCTGCCAGACATAGCAAAATTACAAGCTAATATTTCTTCAAAACATATAGAATTTAGAACATTTTTACCAAAAAACAAAATACCTATAGTTTTAAGATTAATAAATTGTTGAATGCGATTATTACTTTGTAATAGTGATAAATAAATTACTAAAATATTAAAAAATGAATTTCAATTTCGTTGACCTGCAAAATGATTAATAATTCTTGGTTTTCAAATGTAAAAATACAGGAATTAAATGTAAAATTGAATTTACATAATTAACTGAAAAATTTTTCTAACCTTGCCATACATATTTAAATCACAAACTTATATTTATTTAATATATTTAATTTTGAACTTAAAAAAACAAACTTTATAGAATTTTATTAATTATAAATTGTTAAAAACGATTATTGCGTTGCAATTGTTATTTATAATAAATTATTAAAATATTTAAAAGTTGATTATAATTCCATTAGGCTAGAAAATATTTTAAACAACGAATACTAAAACACAAATTTAATCAGAATTTTTTATTTTCAAGTATACAAAGTTAGAAATTAAATGTAAATTTATATTTAAAAAGTTATTAAAAAAATAGTTTCTACAATTGCCATAAGTATCAAAATTACAAACTCATATTCAGTTGAAAAATAAAATTTAGAACTTTTTTAACAAAAAAAAACACTTTATAGAGTTTTAAAATTTATAAAATGTTTGATGCAATTATCACTCTCTAATAGTTATTGAAATATTTAAACGTTAATTAAATAAATAACTGAATAATAAATAGAAATTAGTAAGTAAACAACGTATACCTCTGACGAGAAGAAAACTTTTTGGATACTCTGGCCATGCTTGACGGTTTTCTCAAACCTCTCTTCTCAAGGTGGCCCATTTTTAATACCCGAAACAATTTTTGTCGACAATTTCTTTGTCAACATCCAAATTTTTCGATAAAAAGTAGATCAAATCCTCTAATCCTAGTAATCGGTTTTACGTAAATACAATACATACGTATTTTAAAACTTGTCGCCACTCGTCGCTAGAACGTGAATATAGCCGACTTTGCGTTCAGTGAGACGCAAGTTGAATGTCTCAATAAGGCTGTCTCTATTCGACTAAGAGACAAGAACAAAGACGTCGAATTATGTTTCCGAAAGTTGTATCACTGTTACCACTGAAAATATTGAACTCGCGGGAGAAACATTGCTTTCTGGAATGTACTTGTCCAATGTTAACATGACCTTCACCGAATAAACAAAAATTAAAACATAATTTATTTACATTATGCAAAATTGTATGTTCTTATTGTTATCTAATTATAATGGTAAAATACTAAAATATATATTGAATTCAATAAATATTACAATATGTTCAAATTTTACAAATTAATTAAATAATAAAACGTAAATAAATAAATTTAAAAAAAATAAATATTACAATCATTGTTGAAATTTTTAAAAAATAACGCATAAAAAATACTAACATGTTATTTTATTAATAAATCATAGCCTTATTTATTATCATCAAAATATTGATATTATTTCATATGATATGGTTATTTAATAATTTTTTTAAACGAAAAAGCTATTAATAATAATAATAATAATTGTATGTTTTATTGGCCTCAACATGTGGGTTACATAGCCATGCGAAAAAGCTATTGCATCACAAAAGATTAGAGCGCCACCTGTTATCAGGCCGGTGCATTATATTTTCTATTCTGTTTTACCAACTTCACGTTTTGTAATAGCAATTGTTTACATTTGGTGTACAGAAAACTACGCGTAAGTTTTAACATATTTCTGTTTATTTATTATACTCGTTTTTGTGCTTAAAAAAATCTCTAATAATCAAACAATCGACCTGTTCTCATTATTTGCCAATTTAATGTTGTATTATTTTGCATTTATAATAAATATTGAACAGTGTCAAAAAGACAACAAAATTATCTTCATTTTTAGTAAAAATAAGAGAACAGGTCGATTGTTTCACTTTTGAAGAATTATTCTGCAAATTTTTATTTAATTTCATTAATAATTAGATTCTCAATTTTACGCGTAGTTTTGGAAGTGACAGTTGCGTGTTTGACATCCTCTTAAGGTCGGGCGCCATTGGATGTGTTAGCTGCCAAGTGTGTAATAAGATATCCGCGGATACTCGAAGCCCTCAATTGGCTAATTTGCCAGCAGTTAACAGCTATCCGACCGCTTAGGTCATATTCAACACTGTCGTTCGTTCAGTCTGAATAATTTATAACTGCCTGTTTACGAGAATTGCAAATAATGAAGTCTGGCGTATGCCTGCAGACCGTTGTGACCATTTCAAAGAATAGATGTTTCATGCATTAAAATTTCAGTTTAAACATTGTACGATCTTTCGCTCAATGAATATTCAGAATCACTGTAATGTCGTTGATTTTATGCTGCGAGATGCCTTGAACTTCGGATACTAGAATATCCCGATTTATGTTTAATAATTACTACGCGCTATTATCTTCTCTCAGATTTTGATTCTTATAATCATTTTATAACATTTTCTAAAAGATTATTTTAATCAGGATCATCAATATACAAGAACAACATTTTTGCATTGAAAATGTTGGAAGAATTAATAAATAATATCATCAAAATTTCGCCATGAAATTTCGAACCTGACTCGAATTTGAATTTATTTGTAGTGTATTTTGATAAGAATTGTTCATATAATGTTTAAAGTGCTATGAATAGTTATTAGAATGATAATTTGAACGAAAGGGAAAACGGCTTTCATATTGCATATTTAGACGGGGTAAGAGCTAATTTGAGGAAGCTTGTGAAAATAAAATTTCATTAGCTGCAAAAAATTGTCGCGCAAAGAATTGGATGAAACGAGGGATAAAGTCAAATCGGAGTCGACACTTGGAGTTGAGTAATCCGTGATACATTCGTGTGGGTGTCCGGCGTCGTTGCTTCCGGTGAGCATAAACGCGGCGCAGTCAGAGATTCGAGACGTGGGAGGGGAGCGCGTGAAAGAGGGGAAGAAACGAGGGAGACGCGGACTACGGCGAGGATTAGGAGCGACGCGGGGCAAGTGCTCGATGTAAGTGAGCAGTCAGAGAGATGGCGCCTAATAGAATGGTTTGTAGGTGGACGCATTATCTCGCTCGACAGATGCGTGCCTCGATGTGTGTACGTACAGTCGCGCGTATACATAAACGCGCGCGCCTCGGCTTCTGTGATAACCTTTATATTTATGTATGTACGTACACGGTACGTACGTTAAACGGCGCATTCACCGTTTCTCCCTCATCGGTAAGACGGACCGCGGCACGCCGGCAACTTCTCGGAAGCTGCGCGACGCGCGCCACATAGTCAAGGGCGGAAACTAATAATATGGCAATGAGAATCCGCGCGCGCTAACGCAAGTCTCTTTTCGCAGTTATTCCGCCGACGCTACGCGAATCACAATTTCAGCCGCTTTAATCATAGATATTGCACATTTTGACGCTGATCAGAATATTACGCGCCGGCAAAGATTTTGCAAAATTTTGTTCCCAATGTTTGTAAACCCTTTTATGTCTCATGGCGGTCATTTTCAATAAATATTCCATCCTGAATGAAAAAAAGGTTTTTCGAAAAAGTTGCTCAATAAAGTTTGCAATATATTGTTTATTGACAAAAAGTTGACATCGCAACTTTTTTTTCCAAAATTTCTGGGAATATATAATGTTCTTTAAAACAATTTCAGTGTAATTAGGTCTTTCACGAAATTTTTTTATCGTTGTTTTTTGTATAAGAAATTTGTTTGCAACATAAGAATATGTATTGAAAACACCAAACCTATTTTCTATTAATATGTACCAATATGTACTGACTGAAAAATGCATTTAAAGTCACATTTGATGTAAAACGCCCCCCATAATTGTTGCAACTCATGACGTCACTATTAATTGTTAAATCCGCACAATTAGCAATTTTAACAAAATTTGTTTCAAAAACCTTTTCTTTATATTTAATATTCCACTTTTAGGACCGCATTCAGATAAGTATAAAAAAATTACATTTAACTTGTTTCAATTGAATTATTCCATTTATTTCAAAACTTATGACGTCATACTTCAGCGAGCTATTTGAATTAAATACACATTAATGAAAATAAGTTTTGTGTTTTCAAACTATTATGTTCTCATGATATAACTAAACTTTTAAGAAAAAAAAATATGGACAAAAAATTTTTCGTGACCCAATTATACATTGCACTTATAAATAAGGAGTCTCAAAGGTGTCTCAGATATGGCTCAGTATGGGTTCAGATTGTGATGAGCCACATTATTACTAGATTTTTTCCAGACATACGCTAATTGACTTTCGCAACCTAATTTTTGCACGTTGTTAAACAGACAGTTTTTTATGCCCAAAATCGATTTAAGATAGTATGAATGTGAAGAACGAAAAATCTAAAAAATATTCTATGACCTCTAAAAATGATTTACATTAGAAACATTATTATTCTCGGTCAAAAGGTACCACATTATCAATACAGCTTTGTATTTATTCGCAATTTGAATTCAAATAAGAATATATCGTTAATTTACTGTAATAAACGTTTTCATTATCAATTTGACACAATGAAATTGCTCGGCTTTAAAATAAAATCTTAATGTAACGTTACATACTTAACGATATATAATGTACGAATTTTATTGGTCGATAATAAAAGCGTAAAACTATAAGATATTAAAAATAATGTACGCACATTTAAGAGCGTTTGTGGATTTTATGGTATTTTGAATAAGACATTGATGCATCGTGTATCCACTTACTAGTAATCTAAAAATAATTTCACAATAATAATTACCTTATAATTGCTCAAAAATAAGAAGGCGAAATCAAGAATAATAGCTAATGGACTATACACTAATTTATTCAATTGAAACATTGTTGATGCGTCGCTTTAGCGCAGCAATCTGCCAACTGCATTCAGCCGTAATTTAAGTCTCATAAAATAAAAGTAATCTTTAAGGTATTTTTTAATGACCGCCATTCATAAAAAATAAAAAGAATAAGATCAATCGAGTTTTTGCTAACATCGTCTCGCAATCCCAATCCATCGTAAAACACATATTTGAGAATTTTGTGTCGATACATAAAAACGAAGTCATTGGCTTGGTTAGTCTAATCGACAGCTTCGAGAAATGATACCCATAAAACTATAAAAATAACGACTTCGGAATGGATATTACAAGCTAAAAAATATTTATGATCCGCACATTGATTGCCCTTGATTCATCAACCGTCGTGATATTTGAGAACTCTTTTTTATACGTCTCAATAAAATCATATACCCGAAACGCACCGTTTATATATTATTTAAACGACGATTCCGTTTTATTGTTTTTCAAGAGAAAGCGACCAATCGGCGAAGATTTGCCGAAATCAAAGGTTTCTATGGTGATATATCGAAGTTTGGTATCATCAAATTTATAAGTCTTGTTTTTATTCCGATTTAGGCGTAAGAGAATTCGTGGTTGTTATCTAGTAAAAGCTTTTATTACTGTGAGAGCCAATACTAAGTTTAGTGGTGGATCGATTCGAAGATATGCAAGCAATAAGGCTTTAATTGCACAGGATTCCTCATCCACTGGCAGTCTCTTGAGATCCTTGCGGCTAGTCGTCTGACTATAAAAGGCATCGGGCCTATAAAACGCATCCTTGGCCGCAGGTCATTTTGTCATTGTATGCATACATACTGTGCATGTATGTCCTCCTCGATATATTCATTCGATTTCGGACAAAGGATGCATCGCTTCATTAAATCACGTCGAAATTATCACGATGATCTGATTAAATTAATTGCGCTATCATACTTCTATTATTTTATTTTTATATTACAAGCGTACAAATAAATGAATCTGATGTAATTGAAAAAGAAACTTTGCTTAATATTTATTCGTTTTTGTATACGAGAAAATTATATCGAATGTTGTATTAATTTTTGGTATAAATATGAATTTATTGCCACTGAAACAAAGTGTATTTTGTTGTGAAAATGTTTGTAATATACATTCTAATTTTCAGAACCCTGAATGAAAATGATTCGATTGATGACGAAAAATCAGATTTTGCACTGATTGATTTGAATCTTGGAAAACAAAAGAAAATGGACCAAAATTTGTATTTATTCGTTTCCAAATTATTTTCTCCAAAGTTTAACAAATTTTGTGATATTATCTATCTACAAGTATTTCTCAAGTGAATCTCGTATTTTGTTCGTAGGAGATTATCACTCTATAATACTTATTAATTGGTAATAACTTTGATTTCATGATAATTATATAAGAATTAATATTTTTCTTCAATCAAGAGTAATAGAATTAATAATAATTTCCATGCAAATAATTATTACTTGTGCAAGTAAGTAATGCTAGTTCTATAAAAAGTTCGATCGAAATGGCTATTTTATTGTTTTATTGTTGCTTGATTGCAATATTCAAGAAAACACCTATATAATTAAAGTTATATGTTTGAGTATTAATGTGTATATTTTATGATACCTATATTCATCATTTAAATTCCATAATTAGTAATAAGACTTTAAGTGTATATAAGATGTACTTTGATACTGACAACCAAAAAAGTATATTGAACTTTTATCGTGAGAATAAACGTGAAGATACCAGTCTATGGTTTTTAGGGACAAATTGCTAGTCAACTAAAAAATTTTACAACAGATAGTCAAATTTTTTATATTTCAAACGTAAAGTTATTAATTCAACAATTAATCGGTCATTGTACTTACATTACATTAATTATATATATTATTAAAATAATTAAGTAGGTCGATGTAGAAAGTGTTATATATTATGAAAATTGGATTTGTTTTTTTCTGAAAACGAAAATTTCATTCTATATATTACGTATTTTTTGGCAGTCACTTATAAAATATGGCTTTGTTTTCAAAGTGCAAACGTCAATATGAAAACACTATACTTTTCTGTGCTTCTATATTTATCATTGTTTCGAAATATTGGCGAATTCAAGTTTTATTTTGTCAGAATACTCTTATTTCTTACGTGACTTTTATTCTTAAAATCCGCGATAGTGAAAGAAATACGTAATGATGATCTAAGTAAAAATTCACACAGAAAATATTATCAATTTGATAAATTTGTAATGGATTCACATGAAAATATAAAAATATTTGCAATAAATTTTTATTTCGATCTCATTGATCATCTTTGTTAACCGAGCAGACGAACCAGA
>JABFPQ010000583.1:0-10449 GCA_022817265.1 Masnerella sp. ZL-2020
ATGGACCTGTTGCTCAAATAGACCTTTTTCAACCCCCTTTGTTCTTCCAGGCCGTACTTCTCTAGAATTTTGATCAACTTCTGAATCGTATTGCTCTGCGGCGCTGGCGAACCCGAAGACACCGAGACCGTGTTCGTCGACTTGTCCTGTGCCGATGATACCAAGACCATCGCAGATAAGCAGAGGCCAATCTGAAATTCATAATGTAAAACAAGTTTTTAATATATTTTCTTATTTTAGTTTATCGAAAGGAAATTATTTTACACAAAATTGCAGGAAAATGTTGAAATTTGATTAAATTTTTATATTTTGTTTCAGAATTTGGATTTGTAATCATTAGATAATATTTTGGTTTCTGCCTGTAAATTGTGATGTGTACATTAAGAAACCAAGTATCTTAAAACAAGACACTTGCTTTTTGTTTCTTTATGACAAAAGTGTCTTAAAGTGAAACACTTTTTTGAAAATGTCTTTAAATAAGACACTTGTTTTTGTAGTGATATGTTGCAAAAATGTAGTATAAATTTCAAATCTTCAGTAACAAGCAGATTCGACATCTCAAGTTATTAGAGAAAAATAGGACATTCCTAAAATGATTTAATAAAATCAGAATATCTTGAAATATAAAAAGGTTGATCAGAATCTCAATTAATTTTAGATTTATATTCAATTGTACCTATAATATCTATATCCCATAGACACAGATTTTATGATATTTCATACATTTTTCATTAATGAATTGTCTGAAACCAAATTTGCGATCTTGCTTTTTTTGATGTCATAAAACAAATTTTTTTTTTTTGAGAATATTTTCAAAATTATTATTTAAAGATACTTTAACTATGAATGAATTTTACAAAAATTGAAAGAAGTTTCGTAGTTTATACATAAAGAGAAATTTAGAATATATTTTTCCATACAAAAAATTACAGAAGAGTCAGAAATTAAACTTCGCAAATAGTACCAAGTTTTAACGTAATAATAAATTTTAATTTATTTTAAGTTTTAAAATAAATTAAGTTTTTAAGTTTTAAATTGTATAATTCTATCATAGTTTATATCATGATAATATTAGAAAGAATAACATCAAATCTTATCATATAAAATTGTTATTTATTTTAATTTAAATCTCTGCAACTTTTATATTATTTTTTAAAAGAAAATGTATAACTATAAAACTTTTCTGGGTATAAAATTTGAGATATTTAATGTTATACTATTAATATTATGCACATATTATATAGTTATATCTATATATGTATTTTCCAAATTAATGTTGATGATTTTTAAATTTTGCAAATCGAAGATAACATAATTAAAGGATCAAATTGACAAAACTTCATATATTTCTCAATATTTTTACACTAAAAGTATACACATCAAATTATCTGCCCAATTTTAAAAGTTTAAAATATAACAAGCTATTTTCACTGATAATAATTTGAAATGTCGGCTTTTTCAACAGAAACTTGATATTTCAACTTTCTTATTATTTGCAATATCATGCTTCTTTTTGAGTCTCGTCGATAACACACAAAAATAAATGACGCATTAATAATATAATTATTGTTTTTAATTTCATCCTGTAGATGTCACCGGAAACAGAATAAAAGCAGTAATTAATTATTATTATTAAATTTTAAAAATCATCTTATTAATTATTATTATTAATGTCAGCTGTTACTGAGTACATTTGATCCAAATTTGTGCACAATTTTCTGAAAATTTCAGTACATAAGGAAACAACATAAAATGAATGGTCTGCGTGGGCAGAGTATTTTCAAGCATAATATTTTCTCGTCATTTATAATTACAATTTAGCAGGCTTGACACGAAACGTCTCCGCGGAATATAAAAGCGGCGTTTGGAGTAGGCGGTCGTTTTGTTTTGGAAGACGCGTCGCGTCGAGAACTAGAGCTTCTCGGACGTGATAAGCCTCGCTAATATCGAGCACGTCAGGACTCATCGCGAGGAAGTCGGTCTGATGCTTATGTAGAGTTTGTCGGCACCTGGAGCAATTCAGCGAAGCGCGTCGAACAAGATGCGATACGACTTGAAGAGCAGCAATACGGTAGCCGTGCTGACTGATCACGGCATGTTAAGCACGATCGGACGTTCGGCCAAGTGTCCATTATGCCTCGATACTAGTAGCTTAAAGCGTAATAAAAGATTAAGGGGCCGCGGACCGAACCGGACCTTTGGCGAAATACTCGCTTTTTGCCGGCTTTGCTTTTTCCGACATCGATTCGTACTTTTTATTTCGAATTATATGCTGATTTACGTTTCTATTTCGTTTATCCAAATGTATTTTAATTTCGCTTTATCTTTCATAAATTTGTGTTACTTGAAAAATTATTTAAAAAAGATATTCAACCATCAGTTCGTAAAAATTTCAAAATATTCATCAATACCTTTAAGTATTTCGTATTTTGAATAACAATCATAAGTTGTAAAGATTTATAGACAAATTGGTAAAATCAAATTTGAGTCAAAATAAAATATTTTCATGAATTCAAATGATAGATTTAGCTAAATTTGTTAAAAATCACCATTTTTGAGAATTTGCAAATTTGCGGCAAATTTCAAATTTTGAGTAAAGGTTTTCCCATATTGACAAAAACATTATTTTTGTTCACTCTAAAAACTGGAACTACAAAAGTGTCTTAATTGAAGTCACCAAATGTCTTAAATTATATTCTGATTTCCGTTTTTATTTCGTTTATTAAAAAGTATTTTAATTTCGCTTTATCTTTCCTATAAGTTGTGTTACTTAGAAAGATAAAAAGATGATATTCAGCCATCATTTCGTAAAAATTTCAAGATATTCATCAATATTTCAAAGTATTTCATATATGAATTTTGAATAACAATTATAAGTTGTAAAGTTTTAAAGAAACATTATTGGTAAAACCATAAATCAATCAAAATATAATAGTTTCATCAGTTCAGATGATAAATATAGCTAAATTTTTTAAAAATCATCATTTTTGAGATTTTGCAAATTTGTCGCAAATTCAAATTCCGCGAGTAAAGATTTTCATGTTGGCACAAGTATATAAGTGTAAGTGTATACAATTATTTATGTGTACTTTAAAAACTGGACTACAAAAGTGTCTTAATTTAATACACCAAATGTGGTGTCTTAAATTATATTCTGATTTCCGATTTTATATCGTTTATTCAAAAGTACTTTAATTTCGCTTTATTTTTCATAAGCTGTGTTACTCTTGAAGATTTTTAAAAAATGATATTTAACCATCAGTTCGTACAAAATTGCAAAATATTCATAAATATGGCAAAACATTGCGTATGAATTTTGAATAATAGTTATATTATAAGTTATAAAGTTTTATGGGAAAAATGTTAAAATCTGAATCGAATCAAAACATAATATCTCCATCAGTTCAAACGATAGATTTAGCTAAATTTGTAAAAATAATCGTGTTTGAGAATTTGCAAATTTGTATAGTAAACTTCAAATTTTGAGTAAAGGTTTTCCATATTGACACAAACTTATTTTTGTTCATTCTTAAAACTGGAGCTACAAAAGTGTCTTAGTTTAAGATGTCAATGTCATATTTTCAGACACCAAACGTCCTAATGTTATAGTCACTTGCGTCTTAATTTAAGATACTTTTGCAGCACCAGTTTTAGAGTGCAATAAGCCTATTTTGTTTCTTAAAAAAGAACAAATTTTAATCATCAACGAAAAACTACCAAAAAAGTACCAATCAAACAAAAAACGAAAAGTTTTTTCGAAAATGATTGAAGAACGACAGTTGTCGAAGACTACGACCGAATATCGCATGAGTTTTGGAAAGACGATTGGCGTAAGCGAGAATCGAAGTAGGATCGCGTCGAATCGGTGGTTGGACCTGTTAATGAATGGCGATGTGCTTGGTCGGCGAGCCCGGGCAGCGGTGGGGGAGGGGGGTGGCGTTGGCCGGATTACGTAACGCGGCGAATAATAATCAAACGTTAGCCGTTTGATTATTCGTTTGATTATAATGGAGGCGGCGGCGGGAGGTGACTTTTCAAATGCGCCGTTAAACATTCGGATGGCCCAAATGACCAAGCAATAATCAGCGGCAAGAAAATGGAAATAATAGAAAACGGTGATCACAAAGAGGCGCGTCTCCGTTGCTGGCGCGTACCTTTCCGCTTAAGGCGATTAGGGTCTTGTTCCACAACGGTAGCCGGCGACAGAAACACAGGAGAAACAGAAGCTCGCACTCGGCGAGATGAAAGGCGCCGACACAAGGCTCAAGGAGAAATGGAGCCACGACGCAATATGATCAAGCATAATGGACCGCAACAGCAGATTAGGGTGCGCAAAAGCAATCAAAAAACTTCTTTCAATTCGGCCGCGATGATCGACAGCGACAATTGAATTGTGATCTCGGCTTGTGAAATCATCTCCGTCGCTTGACTCACGTCAAAGCCGTTTCTATCCCAAAACATGCCCTTTTATCAATTGGACGATTACCACTATTTTCATTCCGCATTCGGCCCTCTTGCGGTTTCCCACTCCCACTTACACTCAAACTTATTGTCGAATTATTTCCATACGTTTATTTATCTTTTTCATCAAGTCTCTCCTCTTCTATGCAAATCTACAATTTGAAATATTTTCATTCAACTTCACATGTTAAATAAAGATTCAAACAAATTAGTGAAATATGTATATGTCTATAGATTAGTTCATCTTATTAGTCAGTTATCACATACTTGTAAGACCTGCGATATCCTAAAGGTTTTGAATTTGCGACCTTTGCATGGATATTGTAATTTTATTTTTCCGTGATGAACTTATGCGAAATAACATTAGTAACAATAACAGAGTAATTTTTTTTCTATGCTTTATTTACAACAATATACTCATAAAACGCTCTATTTGAGACAAAACCTGAAATTTTGACTCTAAGGTTGAGTATAGTATCTGTATATAATTAAAGTTATGAGTTACGTAACATTTAACTTTAACATTATTGAAGTTAAATGTTAATATGTATATTCTACATTGCAAGCTTTCAATCTAGAAATATTTGGAAAAGAATTATAATAAGTTGAGGGATTCATTAAAAGATCAATTATTGTCACAAAAATCGTTATAAATATAAAATATGTTGAAATAAATAAATTATATGAAAGCAATAATTATGATGTTTAATATTTTGCATGGCATTATAAAAAAAATTATAACTTGGAACTTGTAACTCGACAATAGTTACTAACCAGTAACTAAACTTAGATACTTTTGATCCTGGTAACTTGTAACTGAACTAGTTTGTTTTTAAAAGTTCTACTCCAACCTTGATCATCTATGTAAAATAGACATACCTATATGAGCTGAGACATGCAATATATATGAAACATTTTGAGACAAATAAAAAATTTTCCCTCCAAAATAATGCTTGTCAAATTTGTAATATCATTTACCACACTTTTATTAATTTTGAAATATTCACAAATTATTATTAGCAAATTAAACGAACTACACGATTTTCAGGTAAGTTTGAATTTTTTTCAATTAATCTCTATACAGTATATTGCTTATCAAAGACTGTCGATCAATGACCAAGATACTGAATTTTTATCAGGAATTCGAGGAAATCACTAAACGATATAGAATTGTACATTTTGCTATAGTAATCATTTATTAATCAAATGACATTGCTCATTGACATATCTTTTTTCCATGTGAATAAATAAACGATATTAGATCCTTCGAAAAATTTCTCAGAAATAGAAGATTTTAATTCGGGACGTCCTAGATTGACAAAATAAAGACAAACTTGTATCGGCAGATTGATTAACTAATTTTGTATGAATAACAAACAACTTAATCCTCTGGAAAAAAGTAAGAGAAATGTATATTAATAGTAACAGCAGCGGGAGAAAGAAACAAAACTATTTAAGGATTTGATTGGACCAAGGAAGAAAACGAGCGAGTGTCTCCACACGATGCGCCGCTAATTATTATTGAGCGTTGTTTTCATTAAGGATTGATGAGCGTATGCGACTGATAAACAAAGAAGCGTTCTCGTTTTGGTCTGCGCAACGATAGCGGAAGTAACTAATAAATGAAATGAATTGGCATAAAGGTCTCGTTGAAAAGTAATCGACGAAACGAACGTAAAGCGGAGATAAATCAACGGGGCGGGACTGAAAGTGGGGGATAATGAAAACGCATGTGGCCAAAAACTAAAGAAGAAAAAGATATTATTGAGGCACACTTACGTAGTCCGCAAAACGCGATCGATTACGTATAGATAAGGCCGGCCTCTCTCTTTCTAGCCGCTTTACAAAGAATTTTAGTGATACGTCTAAGTGGGTTCTTAAACAAATTTTCCAGGATTTGCAGAATTTACTTGGACGTGTCACTGAATGACGTAAATGATTCCCAAAAAAACATTTATATGGCAAAATTAACAATTCAACATATTTATGTTTGATTTTTAAAACATGGCGTCTGATATTTCAAAATGTTTTAAAAGATGAAACATCAAAGTCAAAGTAGATGAATTTTTTTTATTCAGAAGACTGATGAGTTTTCAGAGTGAATTGTTAGTTTTGTGATATGGATGAATTTGTAGAAATACATTGCATCGTTTTATGAATGGATGACAAGTTGAAATGCGATGTGAGAGGGAGATGTGAATGAGAAAAGGCAACGATGTTCACTGAACATGTTCGTTTTATTGTACAAAGCATTACTTAAATAGTATTTATACATTTGATGCGTGTACGTTGGTATCTCGTAGACCTAGGTTGTTCCGTCTAATTGGTGCGCAACATGCTGTACAATAAATTTTGTTTAAAAATAGCCCATTGATCACGAGTTAATTACTTCATCCAAAACGTGACTATTCTTCTTCCCTAGACTACATCTGTCTAGCGTCTTACGAATATTATGACAAAATTTCTCTTGCGATCATAAATAGCTACAAAATAATATACTCTTTTTTCATTTTATCATGGTTTAACATCACATTTCGATAGAACGATACAAAATAGAAAAAATCTAAATCAAAAATAAAAAGTGCTTGTGCCGGAGCAATACTAGTCTCTTTTTTCTACCAACTAATCCGACCGGTCGACAACTAAGCGCGCTAAAAGTCGAAATCCGTGTTGCGTAAAGCGAAATTTTTCATAATACTGACAGACGATGTCCACGATCGCCGGGTAAATAAATACTATGCAATACAGCGCGTACACGCGGATCACTCGATTAAAGTCTTTGAATTTCGCTAACAAGTGTCGCCTCGCCGCCGAGCACACTCGGACCCCCACTCTCCCTACTATAAAATACTGTCGAACGCAAAATTGTAGAAAAATAAAGCTAGATTATTTTAGGTCACTGCACGCTAGATTGCCGTCCTACCGCGCCTTCACAGTTCGTAAAATACATTTGTGTCGCGCGATTCCCCGGGGAAAGCTGACACTGCAATAAATAAACGGCTGCTTAGAATTCTATCATCTCTCCCTTACAGGCTCGCCGTCGGAATCGTTATCCCTTATAATTACTTTATTCGAAGTAAGGCTGGCTTACTCAGCTTGGAGGAACATTGTTTTCTCGATAATACCTGACCTATGTACTCTATACAACCACACTAGCTACGCAACTATAATACACGCTAGCTACCGCCTTAGTCGATTCCTTTTATACAAAAGTGTAATAGTACATAGCGCTAGAGTTGTTCAGCCCTCAACATCGCTCCTCGAACACAAACAAATACACTTGTACTGTTTATAAACCATCTTTGTACGATAAAGATTTTTTTTTATTCATACAAAACCAGATCTGATACTTTTTGGACGTTTTCTGCGCAAAAAACTGCTGCGCACGCCATTGGATACGTAGAATACTACTGCACAGTCAGCTGACTGCGTAGAAATCTACTGCGCAGTCGCTGGATGCGCAGAACACTACTGCGCAGTCAGCTGACTTAGCAGACGACTTTTTCGCAATCAGCTGACTGCGCAGAAGACTTCTGCGCGTTCTATCGCCCAATAAATTTTTCTAAACATTCTGATACTGAAATCATATCTTCATTTTAGAGTTATTTGATCTAAATAGTACAAATATATTTCTTTGACAACACGTTTACGCATTCTCTTGCGAACAATACGTAATAACAAAACGTCAGCACAAAAATAAAAGTCATCTAAAATGAATGAAAACAGGCGAAATAAAAATTTGAATAATAACGTTCGATGCTTCTATTATTCTAAATTACAATGTTGGCGCCGTGGCGCCGAATTTAACGCAATGTCTTGACTAAAATCAACGAAGAAAAAACAAAATGAAACAGTCTACGATTCAAAAACAAGAACGTACAATCGAAGTCAATCTTTGCGCGTTGTATAACGTTGAATTTCATCAATTTGTAAAATCGAAAATAAAACATTCAAGAATTCATTGATATGAGGTCCCCGGCGAGAACGAGCGTGACAAAAATAGATGGGACCGTCCTGCGCTGGGGACGCGATTTCTTTACATATTTATATATGTATATATTTGTATTTATATATATTCAACTTAGACCCTATACGGTACTCGAAAACGCCTAATCGCCTTAAATGCTACGCAAATATGTACACGGGTGTGCGCTTATCGCGACGAGGTTCGTGGTGGAGCAAGATGGTTCACTCACATGAGATCCTTTATTCAGCTACTCCGTTAACCGGGGGGAAAACGCGGGCGCGACCGTTCGCCAGCTGGTGCCCAGGTTGGCGCCACGTGGCACTTTAACCACAATTGAGGTTAGCAATCGTGGCCAAAGTGGTTCCAACCTTGGGTTCCAGTCACATTTGATTATGGAAGGAGTTGGTAGCAAGATGGTTAACGTTGACACTAGAATCATTCGAATTACCGGTGGCGACTGAAATGGATTCGGTAGTGGTTAACGAAGTTGGTACCAATTGGTGATAAGAAATGGTGCCGGGCGAACGGAGCGGGCGCCAGCCGCGCCAGCGTGATTGACCCTTTTAACGAAGTTGGGACCAAGGGGGTTAGGGAAGATTTAGGGAATACTCAGGGAAGACCGGGAGGTTATCAGACGTAGGTCCACCTGAGGGTTTTGATCTGGTCCCACTGCATAGGGTGCTTAATCCTCATGTGGTTGCGCACGCTGTTGGGGTGGGTGAAGGTCTTGGCGCAGCTGGTGACCGGACAGGTCGGGGAGTCGCGGGGGTAGTGGTGGTCGAGGTGTGCGCGCATGGTGCCGATGTCTTGGAGGGTTCGACAGCAGAGGGGGCACCGGTAGCCGTGCTGGCGGTGGTGCTCGCGTAGCATCCGCTGCTGCTCGAAATCCGGCTGTGCGTTGGCGGCGCCGGGGAACTTGCTTTGCAGGTGCTCGTCGGCGCTGTCCAGTGGCTGCGGCTGCTGGGACGACGCGGTCGGCGCCGACGCCAGGTGGTGTCGCTGTCGTTGTTGCTGGTGATGGCTGTGGTTGTGGTGGTAAGCCGCGCCGTCCGCCTCGCCCAGCCCATGATCTGCAACCACCACCACACCAACGTTACCAGCAGCCATCACCACCTCAGTGCCACGACAAAAAGCCGACAAACTACGGTTGGCTAAACACGAGCTGGTCTGTCGTTTACGGGCAACGATCCAGATCAAAGCCCGAAGCGGGGCGTTTGATTTGGATCATTGGCGCGGCTGTGGTCACGTGGAACAAGATCAGATCGTTTTAAACGACATAACAAACAAGCAAGGAGACAGGGCTGGAGGGATCCGGGATCTCTGTGTCAAAGAATCTCATGTGTGTGGTGTGCGGGGGTTGGGGCGGGGACAATTGCGAGCACCTATTGTCAGAATCGGTCAAACCGGCGAGTCGGCTTCGCGACGACGCGTAATACTGGTGGAATCGGTCCCGGGGCCGAAGTCTTGGTTCTCGGTGTTTTTAAACGGCCGCGAGCGCTACTCATGGCTGGTGCGCCGGCCCCTGGTTGTTCACGGTCGGCCGCTGGTGGATCCCGTGCGCCTGCAGCTGGTGGTTGATCAGGTAGTGCTTCGTCTTGCAGCGCTTGCCGCAGACGTTGCACTGCGGCCAGGTGTCCTGGGGCGGCCACGTCGAGTGCACGTTTTTCACGTGCTGCCGCAGGTTGCTCGGCGACGAGTAGTTGCGACCGCAGTAACGACAAATCGGTCGCACTTCTTCGTGGCTCCGCAGAGACGAGTAGATCCGCGCGTAATTTTCAATCGCCTGCGCATCCGGTGTCACCATCACAGACTCCTCTCTCTTCGACATCAATGATCCTACAACCAGGACGTGCCCGGGTCAGTTGGTCAATTCTTTTTTTTTTTTTTTTTGTCTTTTTTTTTTTTTTTTGTTTTTTTTTTTTTTTTTTTTTTTGTTTCGCTTTTTGCTTTTTGTTTCTTTTCCCTGTGCGAACCCCACAACTATCTCCGCGTCCCTAATCCTCCCGGTCTTCCCACTCTCC
>JABFPQ010000584.1:0-10936 GCA_022817265.1 Masnerella sp. ZL-2020
TATATTTTCCTATGATTTGATGAGTTTGCAAAAATTTCAACGTTTTTATTAGTTTTGTTAGTTTTTATAGTATTATTTTGAATTTTGACATTTTCAATTTTCCCTCATATGTTCTCTATTTCATTTTCCTTCCTATTTTATTTTCCTTCTTTTCTAACTTTAACTTTAACGATCAGTGATTCTCTGCATTTTAGAACTTGTTGCGCGTGCCAATTTTCCCTCCTCACTAACCCGCTATTCCGAATATAAAACTTCGAAAGCGCTTAAAGTTGTCAACTGTCACTTGTGAAAAAAAAAACTTCTAATGAGGTGTTGCGTTCTAAATTAATAAGTCGTCATACGCGAGATATATAATTTCTCCGCAACGATTTCTCAAATATCACGAAAAAGAGTTTAAAATAATGATGTTTGAGAACACGGTTATTAGGGGCACAAAGTTGTCGTGCTCTCGCGCGAATTCATTAACTTGCGTGAAGTTATTTTTCAGCGCTGGCGCGCGCTCCCCCTGGGATTCTCGCGGCGCATAACAAAGTGTCAAGCGATGGCTCTGCACTTTCAAATGATGCAAATCCTCAAAAAGGTTTTCGCTCGGGCTCCAAAAATACATTCCACGCGCGCGCACCGTTCCACGCGATAGTCCCCCGTTCGCTATTTCTGGGCCGGCCAAAAATATGATCCTCGTGTTCCCGCGCGCGAGAACCTAAGGTCCGAACGGTCTCCATGTACGTCACGCTATTTCCGTCCGAAATGGAGTTTCGCGCGAGAAAGTGTCCGCGAAATTGGCATCGGAGAAAATGTTCCGATCGAAGGTGCGGGCCAGTTCTGCGTGGGTGTGCGGCCGAGAGTATTGCAGACGATGTCCGGCCGTGACCCTGCGCGCGCCCGAGCCTTCGAACCCTACAGAAAGAGATTAAAAGAACGACCGTCCCGGACGAGCGCGACGCGACCACTGCTCAATCATGCCACAATCAAACTCCAGCCGAAGATACGCTGCGAAAATAAATCTTCACTTTCGTGAAAATTAATTTAAGTAATCGGTGAAAAATTGTATGAAAAACTGTTTAATGAGTTTTTATAGATGAAACAAATTTTACTCAAAATAATGAACAAAAGTTTTGTATCAAACTGTTTATAATAATCCTTGTAATAAAAGTGTCTGAAAAGTTTTCAGAATTGTTAAGAATGCCCTTTTTTCCATCATATTATTTTTCATACAGTTTTGCTGTTCTTTCACTCTAAAAACCGCACGCAAAAAATGATTTAGTTGATTCACCCAAAATATTTTTGTCCAACTTTGTTTGTTGAATCGACACAAATTTTTTGTTAAATTAACAAAACTTTTGGTTGAATCAATAATCCTATTTTTATGAATCAACAAAACGGTTTTTATGCGTAAATAACTACAAAACCATTTTGTTAAATCAACAAAATGTTTGTTGATTCAACCAAATCGTTTTTTGCGTTTGATGTTTTATTTTAAAAGTGTTTTACAATGTTAAAAAGGTATAGCTCAAATTCAAACCGTTTTTTTTGTTATATTTTATGCCTATCTATTTAATTTTGTAAAACACTTTTGGTGTGTGTTTGCTAAGTGTTTACACGCGATATACTGTAGTTGTGATGTAAATTTCAAATTAACATCTTCATTGTATCTATAGATTAACTACATGTTGCAATTTGCACTCTTAGTGTTAAGTGAAAGATTGATGAGAAATGTTTCTCATCAATTAGATAATTAAAACTATAGTATAGTAAATAGAATTTTTAACTAAAAACATCTCAATATTTTATTGTACGTCAAAATGTAAACAATTGTAAAATATCGAATGAAAATGCAAACATTACTATAACAAAGTAATTTTTCAATCGAAATTGCGTGATGTGACCATTTTTTCTAATATACTTGTCTTAATAAAACCGAATTTTCATAATTTTCACATTTTTCATAATCTTTCAAATATACCCGACTCCGTCGCTACTTTTCTAGTAATCTTTAACAAATCTATATAGTTAGAACCTTATTTTTTAATATGCTTGCATATAATTGTTTATGTATTTCAATTACTACTTTAGCATTTTCAGGAGACTAAGTTTCATAATAAAAAACCAAAAATAAGAAAGTGCAATGTATAGTATAACTTGTCAAAATATAATAATACTTGTAAGAAAAAAGATTAAAAATCCAAAGCCAAAGTTTTGTTTGCATGAAAAAACTTATCGCAATTGTTAAACTATTGAAATTAAGTTAAGATACTATACTACAATATACAAAAACAAGTATCCTATCAGTTGTAGAAACTTTTGTCGTAAAGACACAAAAAGTGTGTCTTATTTCAGGACAAATTTTCTCAAAAACATATTGAAAATGTCTTCAAATAAGAAACTTGGTTTTTAGAGTATGTAAATGCAAAAATTAGATAAACACAATTCACAATCATATATTTTGTACTACTAAATCGCTATCATTTTCCACAGCGCACCATGTTCAAACTTCCACAATCCATTCATATATTAAACGCGACTTTCATTAATTGCTCACGCCGGACAATACTAAACAGCGATACTATCAATAAAATCACAAACGTATTATGAAACGATTAACTAAACGCACTAACGAGACACTGATTAATATATTTAATTACAGCAAATGTACGTTTAATTAATTACACAACCGTAACATGTAATTTACGTAACTCACAATCGGCAAATTGACGAAACTCATAATTTATTGTCCGGCGCGACTTTTATGCATTCACGGCCGCCTTTTCATCGGTTTCTAGCAGAATATTATAGCGTTGCCAATAATTGTCGATGCAAAAATGAAAATGATCGGCGCAAAAACGGAATTCGACACGCGCCACTTTGCGGATAATGACGCGAACAATTCAATTGCTAAATCAATCCGCGATATTGGGTTGCGAGGACAAAAACTAATCGAAGGGTTTTCATAAGAATCAATTCGACGCAAAACCAATAATACTTTCAATATCCGCGTCGGCGTGTAACATCATTTCGCGGCGAGGTTTCTCGCAATAACTGAATCCGCGGGAAAGCGGCTCAATAAGATTCTTCTCATTCTGTGGCTTTTTTAATATCTTGAAATATATGTTTCTGTATATATATATATATATGTACTTTTTTTGTCGATGTAATAATGAAAAGTGAAAATATCGAAAGAACATTTGTTCAAAAAAGTTACTCTCATTTCCTGCAAAAAAAGTTTATTGAGGTAAAAGTTTATTAAATTTAAAATTATCTAATCAATTGCAAAAATAAAACAAAAATAAAAAACTGCAAGTTAATTCATTACATCTTTTTTATTTTCATTACTTTCTTTTATTTAACTTTATTTATTTTTTATTAAATTTAAAAATATCTAGTCAATTATAAAAATAAAACTAATATATAAAGCTGCACTTTTATTCATTATATTTTTAACATTTTCGTTGATGTTTTATTTAACTTTTTTATTTTTTATTAAACTTTAATTCTTCAGTTTATTCCACCAATTAAAACTACGAGTTCTTACTTTGATTTAATTTCTTTTCTGTGCTATTTAAAAGTTTACAGTACTCTCTCGTTTATTTTCATTTCCCCTCCAATTGTTTTAAAATAGTTATCAGCATTCTATCAAATACCGTAGCTTTTTTAAGTCGTTGACAAAGATTGTTTTGCTTTTGGCTCGACACACGAAGACAATTCGTGGTGTAACACGCATACATACGGTCAGGGTCAACGTACGTACTTGCGGCAGATTTCGCGAAGAGATTCGAAATCGAAAGCTCGGTTGCATCAGATGGGAGATGCGTATTCATAGAAACAGCTGTGCGCAGCGCCTTGTTGCTCCGACTCGTCGTTTTTCGGGCTCCTTCCTCCGCTGCTGCGCTTTTCTTCTTTTTTGATCTTACTTTTCGCATAACACATATATTCTTAGAAAACATTCTCCTCGGGACTATATTTTCGCGCGCCAGGGCCGGCTTGTACAATCAAACGAACGTGCTTCTCGTGAGTAATGAAGTAAATAGTCGATCATTTTAAGTCGTTATTCGATCGCAACAGAAGTCATGATCCTCGCAATAACAAACGACTATTAATATCCCTCGACTTTCGAGCTCGCTTTGCCATCTTTAATGGCGAAACCTGTGTTGATGTTTAGCAAAATCTATCTAAATCAATTTGAGCAGAAAATAACCAACCAAATTGAAGTGATTTGTTTAAAGTATGAATTTTAGACTAATGAGCTAAAATGAAGACTTTTTGACATCGTAATTTTATTTAGGATATTTTGAAGTAAAATAGTTTCGAAATATCCTAAAAACGATAAAATGCAAACCTCACTCTAAAAATTCGATGTAAGGTCAACCGGGGTAATTGTAACACCATGGGGTTAATGTGAAACGTTGATTTTTAATGTTATAAATAATGTTTATTCATTTTGTTAATGGTTTTTTTAACATTATTAACCACAAAGATTGAATTGACGTTAATATTACAATTTTTCAGTTCAAATATGAAAAAATTCAGTGTCACAATTACCCCAGTTAACTCTACCAAGTTTTATATTCAATTAATAAGAAGCTAAATTTAAAATTGATAATCTGAATTCAACGTCTTGAATTCAGACTACCAGTAATAAAAAATCATAACTTTGTCTTCGTCTAAAATTTAAACTTTAGATTATCATAGTTTTTAGAGTGCAGCACCTGTTCGGTAAGTACGTAAATTCGCCATGAAAATGTTTATTTACCGATATCGCAATTGGCGAGCTACGGTCATTTATCATACACTTTTCCGAGACGCACAACTATTCGATTACATTCCACTCTATCGGATCGAAAAATTGCGACTGCCAAAAGTGAGATTATGAATTTGATTCATGTAGCTGGCACTATTGCGTCGTAAATTTTTTATTAAAAAATCAACTCTCCGTAAAATTTATATAAAAATCGCCATTTTGCATTTTCGAAGAATTATTTTGCCGTGTCATATATCTTTCAATTCCATTTGCTTGGCCAATAAAAATCTAATGTTCCGGCTTCATAAAACGGCATAATGCTTAAAAACGAAACACCAGTGGCCCCTAAAAAGTCAATTATTCCGGCGCAAAATCTTGGAAATGACTCGGCGTCGTAAACTATGCCATCTCTGAGCAATTTAGCGGAAAGCCCAGGTGATTCAGACGGAATATCATGTCGCGGCGTATAGACTTCATTAAGTATTTATGGAATTAGTCATTAAGAATTACAGTTTATCGTCTTTCATTTCATTAAAAATTCATCGGACTTTTCCTCGCGTTGGCGGTAGCGTAGAGAAAGGTCGCGTTTCGGGAGGAAAGTTGTTTTTCCTGCTATTCCAGCACTCGCGCTCGATCACTCGGAAGAGAGATAACGATCGTGCTACATTATGATTGATAATTTTCATGATTCGCGCTGTTGAGTCAGCCGGAATATTTTCCGGGCTTTATCTCGGCGTTATCGAGCGCACGATCATAACGATTATAATGCGTTGACTCAATTTCATGCGAGGAGAATTGCAATCGGAAAAGATTGATTCCGCGGAAAGATAATTTCACAAAGTAAATTAAGTAGTCATAAAGTTCGGCAAAAAAATAACAAATCGTTATATCACCATTTTATTTATAGCGTCGATTTCTGTCGAATGTAAAACGAAAAATTAAGCAGTTGCGGCGTAAACCAAGAAATAACATCGTTTTACGAGCGAAAACGAATAAACGATATCGGTATTGGGTCAGTCGGCGAAGGCAGTTATGCGAAACCAATATCGGTCAGATAATCGGCCAGACGTATCGTGAAATCAATAGGTCGCGAGCGCGTTCTTTGTGCAGTTTGCGTATCTTGGAATTGCGCGGATGTGGGCAATTACACGGACAATAAATGGCGCGCGTACGAGAGCGCCCAAAATGGCGCCGCGATTCACAGAAACCTCCTAAGTGCATCCGGAAAACGCGCGCATTGAGCAAAAGTGTGTTACATCAACGTGACTATTGCCATGACACTGACTAAACATCTTTTGTTCCGCTCGCAATCGTGCAATCTGTTCATCGAGTACGAAATTCCGCGTTGCAACATTACTCTGTCAAAACGCAGAAAATATTACGCGTGTAATTCACTGCGTAGATACACTGAAAATAAATAATTAATAGTTTAATAAGTCATTTTGTATCAGATTTCATCAACGAAAAGTGTTAACTCAAGATTTTTCATTTTCACTAACAATATCAAATACCGACGCAAATGTATAGTATTTCAAAAAAAAGCGATCACTTTATTATTACTTAAAAATTATCAAAATATTTACCTTAATAAAAAACTAAATCTAAAAACAATAATCCGGAAACCAAATAAAAAATACAGAAAATTAAAATGTGTTATTTTTGACGAATTTGCAGATCGATTGCTAAGACACGTGAAAATATTACAGAAAACATTACACATGTAATTCACTGTGTAGATATACACTGAAAATAAATAATTAATAGTTTAATGAGTCATTTTTAATCAGATTTTATCATTTGTAATTATTACAAGTTTTTAATCAATTTAATCTTTTATCTACTAATTAGACTTAAAAAATTATAAATAAAAAATAATATAAAATAAAAATTGTTTAATAATAGTTGTCATTCATCTTACGATATTATCGATGTAATAACACGGCAATTCTGCAATCAATCAAAGTGAAAAAGAATAATTGCAGTTTGTTTACAATTATCTGCCATTATCGCGCATCAGACAAACCTACAAACAATGGTTATCGCATTTCTTCCGCAAGCGTAGTTTATATATACGCGCGCAATTATAAAAACGCGTCGTTTAAAGTAAATCAGGGTCGATTCGCGATAATGACGCGAACGCGCAATAGCTCGTCGTATCGCGTAAGCGAGCCACTGCCTGCTCCATTGTTCCGGAAAAGTAGCAAAAGCGCGATAAAAAACGTCGTTGTGAGACACGACAGTCTTTTGTACTATTGAAACACCTAAACCACTTATTGCCCGAGATTCTTGCACAATGTAAGCGCAATTGCGAGAAAAAGTTATATCATTTCGCAAAAATGTTATAATTTAAACGTAATTTGGCGGGAAATACAATTTTATGTAACTTCCGGAATTTACAGTAAAATCGAAAACTTTATTTCATGACATGATTTTCGATTTATGTACAAAATTTTTATACCTGAAAAATATTTAATATAAAAAATTTTATTAGGTTACATTGTAAAATTTTACCTGTAATTTTATTTTCAAATATTTTTTTCAATGGTTTTACAAAAGGGAAAAACAGTGAAATATTTTTTTGCAACTTGTCGAAAAACAATAATAATCAATCAATTTTTTTGAAATAATTTTCATGATATACGAAATTTTATTATATTACTTTCTACAATTTTACTTGCAATTTAATTTTCAAATGTGTTTTTCTACGGTTTTATAAAATGAAAAAAAACGTGAAATATTTTTTGTGCAACTGGTTGAAATAACGTCTTTAATCCATTTTTTAAAATAGTTTTTCATTTTTTACAATTATAATTTTGCATATTTAAAATTGCAACATAAATAATTGCTCTGACCACTTATTCAAAAAATGGCATGAAAAGTAAAATTGTGCGAAGCATTTTCCATTTTCGCAATAAAGCGAAGACAAATTAACGACATAAATGAATGGAATCGCGTATAATATCCTGTCCGTATTTGCATTCACGAGACCACGACACGGCGTAAAGTGCGCAGAATTTTGCAAATTCATATAAATAATATTGAGCAAACGCGCGCGTGACGCGAGACGTACAATATGCGGCGCGCGGTGGGGGCAACTTTTACTTACGTTGACACGCGTCCCGCACGCGTGTTGGTGCGCGTTGCATTTCTCGCGGCCTTGAAAGGGGTTTCTTTGTGCAGTTTAGCGCTCGCTGCACCGCGCGCGCGCCGTTAAACACACGCGACGCAATAACTGTATAACGCGCTCGGCGAAGTAGATTTCTTTCTTCCTTTTTCCAACACTGAAACAATTTTATAACGACACTAGTGTATTTGTATTGAAACTATAATAGTCATATTTTTGTACATTAGCATTTTTTTCATATGAAAAATATGTCAAAAATATCAAAAAATGAGAATTAATAAATTATTAAAATATATGCACACGTTTCACGTGTGACAACAAATTATTTTTTTTTAATTTAAAAATAAAGTACATTTTTAGAAACATTTTTATTAATACAATTTACAATATAATTTAGTATAATTAACGGGCATATTATTGTTACAAACTGATAATAATTTTTTTTATTAAATATAAAAACTTTACAATAATATTTTTAATTATTGTTAATGAGTTAAGATAATTCTGCTCAATTATGATTACAGCATAATATCTTGACCTATGTAAATTATTTAACATTTATCCAAATCAAACGTTTTTCTTTCGTCAAATTAACCGCGTAATTTTGAATGCTTTTAACGCGCGTTGTGAAACATCATGACTTGTTTTATGCAAGTGAAAATGCGCCTTTTCATTGCTGGAGTTAAATCTTTTGTCTCCGTTGTTTGAATATTAGAACTATTTTTAGAGTCTTTGTTTTCCGCGTGAACATGTTTTTATTGCTGTAGTTATCTTATAACCATGTTTTCCATATATGGTTTTGATTCGAAAAAATGAGATAATTATTCTATTGTCTTATATTTTGCACGATAATATTAAGTAAATAAATAAACACTAATCTTCAGAAAATTATTAATTTTTTTATAATTCCCTATAAACAAGTTTTTGCTAATAGTCATCAAAACAAATATAAAAACAACATAATACAATACAATTTTTTCTTAAGATATCACATCTGATGTATAATCGTAAATCTGTTGACGAATGATTTATGGAGTAGAATAACGTAATTAAATAGTTTTTCATCGCAAATTTGCAGCAATTCATCAATACTTAATAGCCTGTTTGCGCCCTTGCGACTCGCATCCCAGACATCATCCCATGCACTGCCACGAAACAACAATATTCCTGCATTGTTCCGGCGTTGCGCCTTGCATCGGGGCATCCTTGACATTTCGCGTGGCTATTTCACTTATGCAACGAGCTTTGCCACATCGTCACCTACATTCGATTAACCGATCAAGTCGCTTTTCTTTGACGTCGCTTACGAAACCGCAGACTCCGATCCGCGCAATTCGTCAGACATTTCTTTTTATCCCTACGCTTTTACCGTCAAATGTCAACTTTTTGCTACTCACATTTTCTTTCTCACGAAAAGGAATCAAAATTCCAACTTTGCTTACTGCGAGATTTAACTCGTATAATATAATAAATCACCGTATATTTATGTCAGAAACTATTTTCAAAAACATTTAATTCATCGTGATTTGCATGGGAAAATCCATCTTCTATAAGTATAGGATAAAATATTGTAAAATTTTTCTTGCAAATTTCATCAACATAAACTGTTATCGTAAATTATATATTTGCGATTGATCCCGATGTTGAACACAAATACGTTCTCTTTCATAATAATGCAACGATTTTAGCGCGATCGTTAAATCGAAACGCTTGCACGAGTTCGTGATATCGTTTCTTAAACGTCGACTTTATTCGCGGATTGAACGATAATTACGCCAATTAGGTTGATAGTGGCAGCGCGCCAAAAGAGGCGCGCTACTCCGCAGAACAAAAAGGCGCTTCGCAAAAGGCGTCTTTTTGTGCGCCAAGGTGGACAAAAAATGCGCACCGCACGTGGCGCGCACCCGCATATATAGGGGCTTTACGTGTACTCGTTGTATGCATGACTCTCGACATGTGAACGTGAGTCACACAAGCCTGTGCCCTTTGCACGTTCGCGCAAAATCGCATAAATCAAGCGACGGCTAACTTGTTTCACCGCGTTATAAGTTTGAGAAAAAAGAATACTTTTCCGTGTGCGAAAAAGTATATTCTTCAATGTTGCATTTGACAAATGGTTTTGCATTAAATGACGAAGAAAAAAAGTTAAATGGCATTAATCTTATCTCGTGAAACATTTGTATTAACATTATTCGTTTTGATGTAGTCTAATTATTTTGTTTTTTAGTTTATAAATAACTCATCAATTTATCAGGTTCGATTAATCTTTGAAAATTAACGAAATATTTATAACATATTATTATTGGAATATTTATATTTCTGTTCCTTTTCTTGATTAATATTGTGTGTGTATGGATAATTTTTGTCATTCAAGGAACTGGTTTTATCAAAACCTTGAATGACAAAAATTATCCATACACACGAAATATTTATAAGTTCATAGTTTTTTATATATCGTTGACTTCTTTAAAATTTTAATGAGTTTTGGGAAATTACATGAAATTTTCGGAGTTTTCCATTTTACACATTTTCATTTCACTTTAAGTACTTGTTCTTTTATACGAATTAAAACTTTTTCAATAAAAAATACGATTTTCTGCTAGATTTATATCGAGTCTGAAGTATACGTTTTTTATCGAGATTTCCTAATCTCATTCTCGGCTTTTTCAAATGATATTATTAAAATTATTAAAATGTGCTATTTTTTACGAATTTGCTTAAATATTAGTAAGAAAATTTGAATTGTTTACGTAATAAAAAAAGGAAAACTAAAAAAAATTAATCTTCCAACGAAATAAAAAATTGCAATTAATAAACCGTGTTATTTTTTACGAATTTGCAGATCGATTGCCGAGACGGGTAACAACATCGGCGAGTTATCGGGAGCATCCAGTGATCCTGTTGGACTCGTACCTGACTCGGTTGCCTTTACCGGACCTGGTGTTGTCGGCCGTGGAGCAGCTGCCGCCACCGTCGCCCCAGGCGACCGTGTCCGCCCCCAGCGGCCCCACCCAGCACCCGGCGCTCCAATTCCCGGAACCCGCCCTGCCCGCGCCGAGCCCGGACCCGCACCCCCC
>JABFPQ010000585.1:0-10936 GCA_022817265.1 Masnerella sp. ZL-2020
CTAGTATTAAAATAAATTGTTTTTATCAATGAAAAACTGATTTGCTATTTGAGTTACATTTGTTATCAAATTTAATTTTGATAAGTTTTCTAAAGACGAACTCTTTTAAATATGTTTAAGATTACATGTATACAATCGAAATGTTTTTTAGTGTGAAAATGAATCTTTGGCATTACTTCGATCACCGAAAGTCACACAAAAATTGTGACTAATTTTGACGACTAATAAACAATACTTAATTGTGATAAATTTGTATGAAATCTAAGTTCATGGTATAAAGATAGACTATATATATTTCGAGATGTAAAAAGAATAACAACTATCGAAGCATTTTTTAAGGATATATTACAATTTTAATTTGGAACCCAAAATATACGGCACTAATAGCTCATACAACCTTAAGAAGACATGCCCCCAAAATTGGTCAAAACGAAAAAAATGCGAAACATTTTTATTGAATATTTACTATTTAGTATCTTTTAAGTGTCCTCTATCAAATGATGTAATTGAAATTTCAGTTATATTCAGTGTTGTTTTCAGTTATATTTCATTATTTTATCTAAATAAATTTTTAAATCGATTTATCTTGGCTTTTTATTTTTCAGGTTTTTTAATGTTTGAAAATCTCCAGGGATCCTAATTTTAATGCGATTGGATTGTTCGAGTATTCAGTGAAACGTTACGAACAAACTGTATACAGACAGATTTTCGATATATTGTTTATTAACGAAATTAATAACAATAAACTGCACAAAACACTAAAATGCCTAAAATACCTGATTTTTTCAATTTTTCTTGTCAAATCTCTGTACATGTGTACCACGTCAAGTGGTATTCCTTCGAATACCACTTGACGTGTTCGAACATATATATACACATATTATTATTAATTATATAAAATGTTCGTATTTTCTCGCATAAAATTATTTGACCAAAATATAACGCATATGGTAATAAATTTCGTATCTATTGAATTTCTAAGTTAGAAAAATAAACACATTTTTCTGCAGCAGAACCCAAATCATTAACCAGCAACTTATCAGTAACATAATTTAAATTAACAAAAATATGAAAAAGGAATGACGTGTAATTTGAAGAAATTATATTAATTTTACTAAGTATCACAAGCGAATTCAAATTCGAATTAAAAAGATATTAAAATTATCAGTCAAATCAATGGCGACAATTATTTCCAATTTTACTCATTATTATTTTATATTTTAACTGTATATCATGTAATGTTATCATCATCCAATTCTTTCATCTTCCCAAAGGTACAAAATGAATACAAATTGAAATTCAACAGAACAGGACTTTCAGATGTTTTTCCGCCATTAAATCCCATTGGCAATTCATATGACTTATGCGAATATATAATATCTATTCATGTTGTTCATCTTATAGATGATGCGAGATTTGAGAAGGCGGCCCGTCGAAATTTTATTCCGTTGACCTCGGGTCAGTAGTTTTGTGTTGTATTGTGTAATCTATATTACCCGATAAAACTACACTATGTATATGGTATGTATTATACCCAAACATTGCGACACTTTGACTAACAAATTGCCTAATTATGTTGACGTTGTGCAATTCTCAGATGAAAAGAGATTGAACCGTTTTGATAGGGTCATTTTAATGGCTAAATAATTCTAATTGACTCAGAGATGTATATATTTTTTGGAAAAAATCTGAAACATTTAAATAAACAATGTGTAAATCATTTCATCATTTTTAAGTGTATATATATAGATATATATATATATATATATATATTTATATATTAATTTGTTAGTATTGTCTTGTATCCTTTATCAACTGTCTTTCACAAGGTATTATAAAAGCAAAATAATTTTTGCTGTCATTCTATTCAAATTAAAAAATAAGAATTTATCATTGAAAAATCACTCAAATTTTAATGCATAAAACAGATTATTTATAAAATTTGCTATTGGTGTACAAAATTAACTGAAATTATTATAACAAAATTATAACAAAAAAAAACAAAAAATAAGATGTGAAAAGTAAGAAATCTGGTTCTCAAAAATTATATAATGTAGAAAATTAGTTTGTTAGCTTATAGAAAGCTATATAATTTTACCCTGCGACATTTTTAAATGATCACATACAAAAAAACAGCAAGGCGTATTGTGAGATATTATTATGTTCATTGGCCGTTACCAGAACCAATGGGGCTCTAGAAATCATATCACTTCAGCTATTAAGGGTCCCAGGTAAAGGAATTCATCCCTTTTCGGGTTTGACCAATTGCAGAAAGGCAGGTGTAATTTTTTTCATTGAGACGACCGCCCTTTCAACATAGTCAAACGCCTACTTTTCAAATAGGTATTTCAATCAATTATTATTCGTCACTTTCACAATTATTTTTATGTGTAATAATTCATACTTTTTTTATTTATACTGATAATCATTAAATTGTTGAATTAATAATATTTATTATTTATCCCTTACCACGTTATTTAGATTTTAAATAAATAGATAAATAAATTAGATAAAAAACTAAAAAAAAAATTAGAAATCTTAATTGAACATTTCACTAAAATATAAAAAGTTTTTATAATTGCACTAAAATTTGGTAATTCAAACTAAATTCAATTTAAACAATTAATTCAATTTGTCAAAATGTAGTATTTTTCATTTTACTCCGTTGGTATGATAACTATTGTTCACAGTAACTCGTTATCTCTCTTCAACTCTTCGAAAAACTAACAATATTTGATAAAATTTTCTGTTAACATTAAGTTCTATAAGAGAAAAACGATAATTAGAAAAACGTCGAGGAATACTGATTATTTTAATTTTATTAGTCGCAATAGATAGTAATATTTCACCAAATTTGTGTTCCGAAAAGTCAACCTGACTTTTCGCAACACATATCTTTCATCGCTTTCATCTTCCACTCGGTTCGCGCGACATTAAAATCGACCAATAACAAAGAAACAACAGCTGTCCGGATTTGACGTTTGTAATGTGGATGTTTTTGTTATTTTTGTACGTGTGCACGAGACGTAGTGACATCGAATCAACGCAATCCACCTCAACTTAGACTTTTTGTAAATTATCAGCGTCGGATCACTCGAGTTTGAATAAGATTCCAACGGAATGAGCTGTGTCGAGGAAACTCCAGTCTTGACAGATCAAAACCTAGAACCAGATAATTGCAATGTCGCGAGTCAACAATTTCAAATAATAGACGAATTACACTCGGTGACGCAGCATGACGTGGAGAAGAAAGTTCTGACGCTGAAGCTTCTTCTGGAGCGAGATATGAAAGCTGCCGATTTGAAATGGTCACTATTCGTGGCCGCGTGCCACACATATCGAGTTGACACTTGTTTAAAACCTTTTCCACCCATTTATATAAACAATGATTTGAAGGATATCAATAGTCTGGTAAATTATTCTTTATCTATCTATCTATTTATATATTTCCTATAAATATTTATTTCAATAAAATCGACTCTAACAAAAAAAATCTAATATTTAAAGCTAACAATTTATCAATTAGATTAAAATCAAATATGTGGTAGATTTTGACAATATCTGTCAATTAAAGTTTCTTACATAAACAAATGTTTAAATAAATGTTTCCAATTAAAGAAAATCCACGTAATTTAAGGTGGTTCTAGTGAAACAGTAAAAAATTGATATATCAATCCACATTATTAATGGCAGAACTTATAATAATAATATATAATAATAATAATAATAACTTATAATTTTTTATTTTAAATAAATGTCTCATAAATGATACAAAATCTTTCAAAATGATTTAGTAAAATTTTATAGATTAGGAATATTTTTTTCCTAGAATTGACAGAATTCGTTAAAAATGTGTCCAAATATATGTTGACCTACTACCTTTATTCACTTGTATATCTATCTATATATATCATTTTGTTGATTTTTAAGATTAAATATCTTTGGTTCTATATGGTCAACTATTTTTAAATTGCACTAGATTAAGGTAGATTAATTAGATTAAACTAGATTAAGGTAGATACCTGGTAGATTAATTTACCAAAATTTTACCAAACTCTGTCAATTTTGCATTGTTGCTAGAACCACCTTAATCAATTGTCATGTTATTGCGTGCTAAAACAGTTTTACTATTTGCAGAGAAAAACAATAGAAACAATGCCACCTTTACAAGCTGTTTATGAAGAACTATTGAAACCAGATGTATACAAAAATTTTGGGAATATAATTGAGTTGTTATACTGGGTGCTATTTGTTCTCAGAGATCCACACATAAAATCTGTCCATAAAGATTCGGTCAGTATATCAAATTGCAGTGATTTCGCAAGAGTGTCATTAAACAACTCTCACACTCATTTAAAATTTTTCTTTGCTCTTAAAGTACAATATACTATTTACACATATTATTCACGTAATTAAATAATAATACTTGTGCTAATCAATTATTAATTGTAGTTTGAATCAGTATTGTCAAGAGTACCATCTGAAATGCAGATAGCTATGCCAAATTTAATTTTCCAAATTGCTCACATCAAACATTCATCTTCTGAAGAGAAGTGGAAAAATTTAAAACAAGAACATTCGACATTTTATGCATACCATGGAAGCAAAATTGAAAACTTTCATTCCATATTAAATTATGGCTTACAGCAGAATATGTGCAAGGTAACATTAACTAAAAGAATGCTATTGTGCTAAACTGTACAATATTTTATGTTCAAGTTTTATTTTAGGTCGATTTATTTGGCAAAGGAATTTATTTGTCTAGTGAATTAGGAGTAAGTTTGTCTTACAGTCCTGTCGGTTATAGCTGGGGTGGAAGTGTATTAGGTAGCCAATTAAGTTGTATCGCATTATGCGAAGTGATAAATCATCCTGACGTAAAACGTGGTGATACAAGTTAGTTCTTCTTTTTATAAAATAATATAATTCTCTTCATTATAAATTAAATATATGTATACATTTGCATTTGGGTCTTTGAACAGGTGATTCCAGACGTAATATAGTTTATGATTCTATAGGAGGTAAAGTTCCAAATAAATTTTATCTGGTTCAAAATAGTGATCTAGTCAGAGTACGATATCTTTTAATTTATACTCAAGATTTCGGGATGTCAAGGTAAGAACTTAAAAATTTTCGAATAGTGAATTAATTTTAAGTTATTTATATGAAAGAGTGGATTTAAAAATTATATTTTTTAGATGTAAAAATACTGTTGGTGTGCTATCATGGTTCAAACGCAACAAATTGTTAACTTTTGTGATTGGGTATATGGTCTTTTTGGCATCCATTGGTCTTTCAAGAAACAAAGACTTTGAAAAATACTATCGCCTTTTCATTCAAAAGGTTGGACTGAAATGAACTGCTTAAACTATATAAAAATCTGTTTTTATATATTATATATAAATGATGAATGTTGAAAATTAAATAATTTAATTCCTAGATAAAATGATCGAAAAGTTTTCTGTCACCAAATAGTCGCCCTTGTCATCCTTCATCTCAATGATCAGATTTACCTCGAATTCTAAAAATTGAAATTTATACCTAATTACAATTTATACACGTCTCATAAATATTCTTATATACATTGTATATTGATAAAACATTTTTGGTGAATATATTCCATCTTCCTTACCGACTTTAAAATTACTTGTACTCAGAGTTGGACATGTAAACAATCTTGGGAATATCATGTAAATAGGAATTGCAATTCCGCGTGAAACATCGCCTTGACCAAATTGTATATTTTGTATTTCCGTCGCTGAAATTGTTATCATAAGTATTTCCAATCAATAAACTTATTTATATGTTGTTTTTCATAAAATATTGCCTTCTTACCATCTCTAGAGTATCCTTCTGCACATCCGCAAGTTTCCACCCTTACTAATTGTAGTTCAATTGACTTTATGTGAGCCATACAATATTCGATTACAATCTAGAAAATAATAAAACAAGTTTTAATGAATTAATCATATTAATATTATAAATTTATTATAGAAATCTTAGATATAGATTCGTCTTTATTTATCTAACCCGTGGGCTATTATGAAATACAAAAAAAATAACATAAAATACATCAAGAAATTGAATCTAATCTAATAGGTTTCTCTCACATTCGAACATACTTTATGTCTAAAATTATATAAACTACTTGTATAAGTTACTCTTCTACCTTCAATAGTTTTTTCTTGTATCATTTTGAATAAATAATATGGACTCCAATTGTTTAAAATTTTAAATATGAAAATAAATAATTCTTTGGTTAACAGATAAAAAGTTTAAAGTAATCTTAATACCTCTCCAGTTAATGGTTCCGATAACTTGCAATGTAAAGAATCCAACCTTCCTGTAATACAAAACTGTGGCAAAGAACATTTTGTATTTTGCAAAGACTCTGGGGTGATTTTGAAAAATACTATTTTTTTGCTATGTTCATTTTCAACAGCTTTCCCAGGTTTTTCCTCAATTATGAACATTAAAGACTTGCTAATATCTTTAGCAAGGAATTTTCTTTTAATGTCACAGCGAATTTGATACTGGATGTTCACAAACACTCCATGATAAGTTTCATAGAATGTTTTATTTCCTCTAGGTTGTAATGGTAATTCGAAAGGAATTTCCGTTCGCCCACTAGGAATTTTTCCAGCAGGGGCAACATCTACTGTATATTGGATTAATTGAATAGGCTGTAAAAAGAAATTTTTTGTTAGAAAAATTGTATATAATAGTTCATTATGTACAATATTTTTAAATTATACAATTTTATTATTATTATCAGTGGTTCTTGAAAAACCAAATGTAACAAACAACCAAAACTAAGGTATTTTTTTGAAAAATAATAAACAATTGTTATAGATTCTAAGTGACTCATCAAAGGAAAGCAGAGATGGTCTTTTTATATTATTGAAATTAAAATATTAAATTTTATCATATAAATTTTGTTAATACTTACTTTTACTGAATTATAAAATGCTTCCAGAATTCCAACTGTTTTTGAACTCAGTTGCAAATTAACAGAACCTTCCATCGTAAGGGTGATTCCATCATGTTTTATATCAGAATCTGTATTCAATATTATTAGCCCACTCACATGCTCCTAAAAAAATAATAATGGACCTTAATATTGAAAATGGTAAATTAAGATAAAAAAATGAAAGATAAACAATATGCTAAAAAGATTTAAAATATTTAAATATAGAAACACAGAGGTGTTTATGTCGTAACAAAAATTTACTCACCCCTTCATGATAAATTTTACTTGCTCTTTTCAATTCAATATCAACATTAAAAGACATTTTAATTTTAATTTATTATAAACCTTCTATAAATGATTACAAACTACATATTTACACAAGAAAAGGTTATGTTTTCTATACTTAAAGTACTGTGGTATAATATCTCTTTTTAGTGAACAGAAACACAGATTTTCTATCTTTATTTATATCTCGAGAAATATTGTTTCATAGTTAAGGCACAGTATGAGAAAGAAGACTAGAAACATGCAAAATTGATAAAAACCAATTTTTCATAATTCTAAACATGCAAAATTGATAAAAACCAATTTTTCATAATTTTGGTCAAAGACTGTGGTTAAGGTTAGGTCGGTATGGTCACATGCGCATAAGCACTGCGCATAGGAATAGAAGTCACTGCCGCCAATCTCCACAAAAAAGGATGGAGCATAAAATTATAGAGATAGCATTATTTCTTTTTTGACGTATTCATATTATCATATTTTAAGAAATAAAACACTTGTTACAAGAAACCCAATTTATTTATCTATTTTTCGGACAATTGGAGTGAAAATAAGTGATATGAATAAAAGTGTCTATTGGATTGAATGACACTGAAATGTTTTGTTTGGCTTATTCGACTTGACCTACAATTTATCGCAAGAATAGCTGAAATAAATGAAGTTTAATTTATTGAAATGATTAAAGCAATTTTAGTATTCAATAACCATGGAAAGCCTCGACTTTCGAAATTCTACCAGTATTTTGTAAGTATTGATTAAAGATTTAAAAGTCAACACAGTTGTTTCTGTAGGTTATAGGTTATCTTTTTGATATTAGTTCAGTTGTTATTGATTGTTTATAACAAAATATTGTTGTGCATTTTCAGAATTAATTAGTAATAAGAAATCTTATCTTATCAGGCAGATATTTTTTAGGTTTTTTCAAATATCTGATACAATAATTTAGAATAATTATAAATCCATATGTTTTATAAAATTTAATATTTCTAACTTTTTCTTTGTGAATTTCAAATACCTTAATATTGTTAACATATTCTGATTGTATTTATTTGTTTATTATAATAAATGATTTTTTTTTTCAATTCAAAATTGACTATATATACAGATTAAATTAAAAATTATGTCACTGAAAATAATTTCTTATCATTTTATATCTTTTTTAGAATGAGGATATGCAGCAACAAATTATCAAAGAAACCTTCCAATTGGTTTCTAAAAGAGATGACAATGTATGCAATTTCTTAGAAGGTGGCAGTCTGATTGGTGGTTCAGATTACAAACTAATTTACCGACACTATGCAACCTTATATTTCGTTTTTTGCGTTGATAGTTCTGAGTCTGAACTTGGCATTTTAGACCTTATACAGGTGTTTGTTGAAACACTAGACAAATGCTTTGAAAATGTATGTGAGCTGGACCTCATCTTCCATGTAGACAAAGTTCATTATATCCTTAATGAACTTGTAATGGGTGGCATGGTATTAGAAACCAATATGACTGAAATATTAACTAGGATCGAAGATCAAAACAAGCTAGAAAAACAAGAGGTAAAATTTGATTTAGATAATGTCAATATAAACAATCGATTTGTTACTTATACTGGTTTATATAATAATTTTTAATTAACATAACATGTAATGATTGTTTGAATAATATTATAGGTGATTTGCCAAATGAGGAACTCAATTTCTATTGATGTTTACTTCACGTTTCGAAAATATTTTAATTTCTTCATCAAAATCCACAAAGATATATATACAAATAATGAAAAAATCTATTTAATATTATACATAATATAAAAGTAAATCAATTTAACAAATTAATCATGTATGGAAGATTTTATAAAATTTGCATAAATTGTTAAATTTTGTATACAAATAATTTTCTCTAATTACATTGTTTTGGTTTCAAACTGAATAATTTAAATCAAAATAATTACTCACATCACATAGTTGTTTTAGTTCAAAATAATGACATAATTGTGCAATTTCAAATATAATTTACACATTAGTATCATTATTTTATTGATACATTGGAGTTTGTCATTATAATAGGTTTGCCGGTATTTTTACATTTGATTCAAAAGTTTGGAGCAAGGTGTTATTATTATGAATTTTGATTTCAAATTCATAAGTTTATTTCATGAGAAGTGTTAAATTTCAGATAGTCTGAAAACACTGAATTGTTATCAATTCTAATGTTATGAATATGTTCTTTCAACTTAGTGTTAATATTTCTCTTACCTTAACCTATGTAAGATTTATTACAACTACTCCAGTTTTTTTTATTTTGTTTACTTCGTTGGATGAAGAAATTAAAATAATTTTGAAACATCAAGTAAACAATAATAGAAATTGAGTTCCTTATTTGGCAAATCATCTATTTATTATTCAAACAAAATTCTGAGGAAAAATTTCGAATAAATATCAATGAAATAATTGTTATTAAATTACTATTTTAGGCTGGAATAACAGCAGCTCCAGCAAGAGCTGTATCAGCTGTAAAAAACATGAACATACCACAACAAATCAAAGACATGAAACTTCCAGACTTACCTCAGGCCATCAAGGACCTGAAGTTCTAAATTTTTGTATCAACCACAGACATTTATCCGAAATCATACAAATGTATGCAGTACTGTTAAGCAGAGTACAGCCAAGCGTCAATCATCGTTACCTTTAAGTCAGAGAAAATTATTATCAATATATATTATATATACATATGTATAAATGACTTGTTATGATAGGTTACTATTTTCTCTTATCAATAAAGAAGTTGATGAAGTAAGCTATTCTTTCCGTGTATGCATGTTTTTGATCGTTTTGAGCGATTTCCAAACGATTGAGATGATTTCGTTCAAATTTGCCGAAAAGTTGGAAATTCATCAAAATCCGGAAAATTAAAAATTTTTGATCGTTTTGAGTGATTTCCGAACGATTGAGGTGATTTCGTTCAGAATTGACGAAAAGTTGGAAATTCATCAAAATCCGGAAAATATGCATGTTTTAAGCGAATTCCGAGCGATTGAGATGATTTGGTTCCAATTTTGCCGAAAAGTTGAAAAATCATCAAAATCTAGATAATTGAAAGTCTTCGATCGTTCTGAGTGATTTCCGAGCGAATGAGATGATTTCGTTCACTCGTCACCGACTGTTTTCTTTAAACTGCAAAAATAGCTACTCATTTGTATCCTAATCACGGCGTGAAGTTTAGGTCGAAGACCGCAACGCATTTTTCTGCAAATTATTGCGATTCTGGTGAATGACTCATGTATTTGTATCGACCGCGAGCATGAGCTGCATGATCGAGGAAGTCTCCTTTGTCAGCGAGCGGCCGATGTGACTGACTCAATGACTCGCGAACAAAACAAAACGGTTCGATGAGCAAGTTTAATGAAGCGAACGCTGCTTTGTAGTCTGGTGCGAGCACTTTTTGAATCGAAGACAATCATGTGGTCAATGAAGTTGACAATGTTGCACATTTTCAATGACATTCTCCGTTTTCTTCGTAAAACGTTTTGGATAAAGTTCAGATGAGATGTTTCCCATAATCAGCGGTTTGAAGTTTTTATTTTTATATATAAAAAGAAGATACTCAATATTTTTAGTAAAGGAATATGTTTTTGTGAATAAATCATAAGTTATAAACAAATATATTATATGGTTTTTGTTCTTAATATTTCAG
>JABFPQ010000586.1:0-10934 GCA_022817265.1 Masnerella sp. ZL-2020
AACGAACCGCGTTAGGCCGACCGACTGACATCTTCATGCTATACATAAACTTAAAGTCACCCTCTTTCTTCATGTCGTAAGACTGTTGATGGAAACATTGTTTTGATGCCGCATGCTGATGTATGGCTCGTAAACTCCCTATCTTTATAATCATTACGATTTCACGTGCCGCGTTTCTTCTTTTCAATCAATTTCCAATTTATTCGCCATTTGTCAACTTGGACTCCATCTTTTTTTAAGTTTACAATTTACTTAAAATTACTATAAAAATTATCATTTAATTTTTCATATGGGATCACATTTTTTAATTTAAAATTAGATTTAACAAATTTTAAAAATTTTTTGAAAAACTCGTCTATTTCACGTTTAACTTTAATTATTTATAATAAAGCCCAAATAAAAAATAGTTTTTTATGTGAACTATATGATTTGTTAATATAGTTATTTAACACCAACTATATCAAAAATTAAAATGTATATCTTACTATTTTATTAATAAAAAGAACAAAATTAATTACATCATAAATGTAATAGATAATTTATAGTTAAAATTAAAATTTGTTAAATAAGAAATATTAAGGTTGAAATTGATTATTGATTGTTGCTTGTAATTTATATTATACATTAAGCTTAAAGTGATGAAAAGTTCAAATTTTCAGGAGCACATGTCCAGCAAATGGCATTCCTATAAAAGTTTCTTTATCGCGAGAAGATAAATATTATATAATTCTCTAAAATTACAAAATACATTAAAATTAGCAATCAATTAGAGGACACGATGCTAAATAATTATTTGTTCTGCTCATTGTTTCCGACCACATGTCTAGAAAATTAGTTTGACGTTCGGATATTTTTGTTATGTCAGACTGAAGTTTGCCTGACCACGTGATGGAAACGTTTTCGTTTTTGTTCAAAATCTTCGTTTAATTTTGACACAAATAAATAAAAAACAATCGAAAAAAATTGTTTAGTTAATTTAAAAAATAATTTGAACAAATAATCATAAATAAATAATAATTTAAACAATTTATGAATTGAAAAAATAAATAAAAAACGGAATAATAAATTGGGATAATGATTCGCGTGTGAAATATATTGAATTATTATTTTGAATATTTTTTATATCAATAAACAAATAAACTAGAAAGGTAACGCGAAAGTAGGACTCCTCACAAACACGTTGCGAACACAAAGAAACCAGAGACCAAGCCATGCTCAACAATGAAACTCGCCTCTTGCATCTAAAAATGCCAAAACAAAAAAGAAAATTTCCCCCGCTTGAAAAACAAAAAAACATCAATTGGAAAAACAAAAAAAAATGGCGAACCTAAACTTCAAAAAAATAACCGACCACGTGACGCAAATATTATGTTTTCTCTTCAAACGAAGCATCGTGGTCGATTTTTGCGATTTTAGTTATTCGAATTTCAAAAATTCAAAAAAAAATATCCGCAGAAATATTGTTGTTGACATCGGTCGACTCGGCGAAAGTTTCGACTGACAGTCGATTGACATTTGAAAAGCGCGTAAAGCTTTGACAGTTCAACTGTCATGTTTGACAATTTGAATTCACGTTTTTGATTTATCGTTTTTGACGTGACCAAGCGACTTGTTTATAAATAATTAATGCATTTTTGATGGAAAATGTTGATTTGGGGAATTTTTAATTGAGTGAGAGTTGAATTGTCATTTGAAATTGCGAAGTAGAAAAAAGGCGCGATGTAGCAAAAATGTTTGAAAATGTTTAGAAGGAAAAAGGAAAAATGTTTGCATTTGAGATGTAAATGTTAATGTTTGAAAAAGGGGTGGGATTGAAAAAAGTGAAAGGTTTGCTAAAAGTTACAAAACGGTTGTCGACGCGGTTTGGCGGGTTTGCGCTCAGCACGTGGTGAGCGCGTCGGCTCGGCACGGGGTCCACAGCGCTGTTCGCAGGGCTTCGCTCGGTCTAACCGGGCGTCCACGTGACTCGGTTGTTTCTTATCAAAATCGGCGTGCTTACCGGAATTGTCGGGCGTGAGGTACGGCGTGGACGAGGAGCGTCTGCGCTTCCCGGCGCGCGAGCCGCCGCCGCTCTTTCGGTTGTTATCACCTTCCATGGCAAAAACTCGAACTCGACTAAACTGACGTTTCGACTGACAGGGCGACACGTGCGGTGCGACGTTCTGCCAAGCGACTCGACGACTGACGTTTCGAGCGCGCCCGAGCTGTCTTATAGCGCGCGACGGTGGCGCCCTACGCGACCACTCCGAGCGGACCCTTCGTCGCCAATTTCGGCCGATCCCGCCAATCCGCAACCAGCGACGAGTGTTTTCCGAAAAAAGGCCCGCCGCGTTTTTCCCGCCGCGCGTCCATTCGCCCGCATTGTCAACTGTTTTTTCGCTTTTTCGCCGCTGTCGCTTTATTTACAAAATATTCCTGTCATGTGTGTGTTTTTCGAATTTACTCGCAATACTTGATTTGGATTTAGATTTTCTTTGGTCAATAAATTGCAGAAAAATGCTTCGTCTATCACAACATAATAATTATATTTTTTTCTTCTATATATATGTATAATAAACTTCAAAATTATTATATGTATTTTTTACAACGATTTGAATTATTTCATTTCAGTTTTTAAAAGTAGTTTTGTAAGTATTTTAAGCTCTACATATTTATTTTACCACCATTTTGCAATATTTCATATCATTTTACAAAACATTTACATTACTTTTTTATGATATTATTAAAGTAATATTTTACTAATAAAATTCAGACGTTTTGAATTATGTCATCGTTGAAATATAATATTTGTCACAGTCGAAACGTCAAAATATATTAATATTTAAAATAAATAAATTGTATATTAAAATTGTTCAGTTATCAATATCTGATTTGAAACCATTAAATTTATTTGAATTGTATATCAATTGTACTTTTTACAAATTTATATATAGATATACTTATGATAGAAGCACGTTTCTGTCAAACTGACATTTGCTCTGTGAAACCACGAGGTCTGTCTATCCACATATTTTGTCGTCCGTTGTTTATTGTCAAATTTTTCACATTCAAGTCGCGATTTTGAACCAAATTCTACTGATATTTTTTAGATTAATAATATAATCATTGTTTCATTTATTATTTATTAATATCAGAAAATAATATCAAAATTCAAATTATTTTTCAGTAAATGAAACATTTTTAGTGAAAAATCTAATTGAAATTTAGTATACCAATAAGTTTGATTTTGGTGACACGTGTTTTTTATGAAATAATAGGATGACCTATTAATTGTAGAGATTACACAATATACCATATACGAAAAGTATTAACTATTCTTTAACAAGATAAAATTTTTTATTTAGAATCAGTTATTTAATTTGTTGATCATTGGTGTTGAACAATCAAAATCCTATAACTTTGATAAAATGTTCACCAATGCTATAGAACGTATATCCTCATCAAATTAGTTTTTAAAAACATCTGAACAAATTTGTTGCGAAAATTTCCTTATCATACTTTTGAAATTAACAATGTTATACCAGATATTAAATATGAGCAACAATAACAATTTTCATTACAAAAACATAAACTTTTTTTAATAATAATTATTCTGATATATACTTGACAAAAATCGTAAAAAGTTAAATGATGACCATGTATATGAATTATGTGTTCATTACATTTTGCAACTTTATGAAAATTGTCTGAAATCAGTACAGCAACGATTTTGTTTATGCGTTAATTATTATGCTAAATGCATTGCAACTTTGTAAGTGTTGATATATTATTTCATTTGCAACTATACCGGAATTGACTAAAATTTACATTAAGCAGCCGATAATTATTTCTTAATGTCCTAATTTTTAAAACTTTGCTACTCAGATATACAATTTATGATAATCATTATGCATATTTTAACATTTTGATGTTTCTATTTTTCAACTTAATTTTCGCGGGAAAATAAGCGGAAATGATAAAAACTTGTTTATTTGTGAATATACATTTAAATTCGGATTTCAATTTAGAATTATATATATAGAGCATTTCTACATTATAATAAATATGAACATATACTTTTAAAAATCCTGAAATTTTCATACTGTCATAGAAAGAGTCTTAATGTGACAAAAAGATTCCTTCTGTCACAGTCAGATTCGAACTGTCACAAAAAGATTCTTTCTCTGACAAAATGATATTTCTAAGAGTGTAGAACTACAACTTGAAATATAAAATTGAAAATAAGTTTTGAATGTTCAGATTAGGAAAAGGTATGTTTTTATGACAAAATGCAATTTACCTTTCATAGAATACGGTCAATAAAATGTTCCAAATTTGGAACTGTAACTAATTCTTAATCTTCTCATATCTTATGAAAACCCATTAGATGTAATTGAAGTAACAATTTTCGATTGTTACTTGTCATACGATGGTATGTACAATAGGACAACCAAAATGAAAACAAAGAACCAATGCTTGACAAACAATATAGATGTTTAAGATGACATTCCATACAATAAAATGAACAATATTGCAATGGGGATTTAGATAAGGAACCTGGTTAACTTTCTGACCACATAGATGTGTTAGTTGCAATGACTCATAAAGCAATTTAGATATACCGTGAGTTTCACTTGAAACCGTACACTAGCTTCCCTTTCCATGCGGCTAAATTTGTCCGTCAATTTGGAGAACCACTGTTGCCCGTCATAAATTTGACGGCTACCGCCTCGGCGGCCTTTTACCTGGGCGAACGTTGTTTGAAATATCAATTTGAAACAAATGATAATGATTAAAAATATCATTTTTTAATGAGTAAGCAATAAATAGATTTTCAAAAAATTTATTTTTGAAAATTATAACGGTTTAAAATCTTTGTTTTTAATAAAAAAAATATAAGAATAAGAAATTAAATAAGTAATAATCGTTTACAAAATCAATGGAAACCATTGATTTTGACAACAATTTGAAAACCAATTTATCAAACTTAAAAATATCTTATTCAGTGGTATTTTATTGATAACAAATTTTTTCATCATTAACAATGGTAGGAAAAACTCCATTGTTTGTGTTGTTTTTCTCCGACGATCGCTCAGGTAAAAAGTCGCGAACGGTGGCCGAGGCGGTAGCGGTCAAATTTATGACGGGTGACAGTGGTTCTCCAAATTGACGGACAAATCGGGCCGCATGGAAAGGGAAGCTAGTGTACGGTTTCAAGTGAAACTCACGGTATATCGGTATGATCAGGTAACGCGGGGGAAAACGGGCGTAATCGGCGATGAGCTTCTTCTTCTCCTTCTCCAGACCTTCTTGTCTATAAGACTAATCTGATACATTAAACGATTGCATCCATTCTAAAATGTTATTTCGAAAACCAAATTATCAATAATAAATGAAATAAAAAGATCTAATAAAACGTAAATTAATATATATTATAAAGAATAGAATGAGAATTATATAGCAGTAGAGACGACGAGCTTGATCGGTAAGCGCCTTACGCTTTGGCGGCCGCACCCCGTCGATAATAATAATCCACCCCGGGCGTTGCCATCGGCAATCCGCGAGATGTCGCCGGCGGCGTCGGCGGCAGCGGCGCGCAACGGGGCACGCGCGTCGCGCGCCTGTACTATTTCCGTTGCTCCGTTCGTTCGTCCTGTTCCTTGGCGAGGTGTATCCGGAGCAGCGGCGGAGCGAAAGATCGATCGGCGCCTGAAAGTTGACGGCGTCGGGCGGGGCAAGAGGGCGCTCTCGTCGTCGGTCCGCCGCCAGTGCGCGTCCAGATCTGCAGATCGTCGCTGTCAAACGAGCCGTCTTCGCTCGCGACGCGGATTTCGTCGACGAACCGCGGCCGATAATCAAAAAAGCGCGTTTCCCCCACCGCGGACGCGCGCCGGTGTTGGCGCGATTATCGATCAAATAAGAGCCCCCGATGGCCAAAAGTGCCGGCAAGTGAACCAGAGCGCGTCGTTGACGATTTTCGAAGCCGAGCCCCACGTCCGAGCGGGCTCCGGACTGCCCTCGACCGGCGTGCATGTACGAGCCCGGAGATACCGATCACCTAGCCGTCAGCGCGCTTCAGCCTAACGTGAGTACGAGTCCGACATTGCCCAGGCCAACCCCAAATGTCATCCCCGAACCGTGGAAAATTTCGCCATGACGTCACCGCGTCGTCATCCTTCATCGCTACCCTTCGGCCCAATATCTTCGCTCGTCTCCGATAAATCCCACCTTTTTATCACCTTAATATGTATTTATAGTACGCTATAATCAATGGTTGCCTTTTCCAACTGACACTCTTTCGTACCTTTACCCTTCATTATTTCCTTGTGATTATTAACAAGTATCCGGTAAAAATAAAAGTGATTCTTTTTTTTTATCTAATATCCAACCAGCGATTGATTATTTCCAAGTGTACATTTAAAAATTGGTCAAATTTTGAAAATGTGCGAGTTGAGAGAGTAAGATAACTAAGGTGAACCAAGACCATTTCTGGGTGTTAAGTCACTGAAATTAATAAAGTATTTTTTATAAATTTCAGTCATTTTATTTTATTTTACTACCTATTAATTTGATGTGTTTAGCAAATTGTTAAGAAAATGAAAATTTTGGGCTTAAGCCTATTTTGTAACTGAATAAATAAATAACGAAACATATGTATATAGTCGAGTTTGAACTGGGATCTGGGAATGTGGCAAATATGCAACAATCCCTTCTCCAGTAGCTGAAATCCGAGCAGACCAATAACCCCGTGGAAGGGAAGTCGACGGGCGGTGCTGGTGCTGCTAATAAGGAGTTGGCCAAAACAATGAAGATAAGCGGATAAGATAGGCCGTAAGTGGCGCGTCAGACGCGCCGAGGGCCCCGGCTCCGGGAACAAGTGTCTTCGTCCTGGGCGGCCCCGCGTCGATTGATCGCGGATCGCGCTTTAAATAGCGCGTTTTCCAACCCGTTGACGGACCTGAGGAGTTCTCTACCACGGCAATTTCCGAACGCGGAACGGAGGATGCGCGACGTGCTCTGCGCACGTTCCCACGTCAAACGGAAGGGTTATTCGACAGAGATTGTCTTCAGTCCCGGTACTGGTCTTGGAATACAGACTCATCTGGATGTCTTTTTTTGGAAACGAATGTAGAAAGGTGGGGAATTCCAAAATGAGGTCCAATTTTGAAGTGGAGATGATGGGGAGAGGGATGAAACTGAACGTTCATGGGATGGCTGACCTGAGATGGTTTCATATATAGCTATGCTTATTTGAGTGACGTGATACAGACAATGAAATATGGAATTTTCATATCTCTATCTCTGTCTGACTAATGCAACTGTTATGCAAAATAAAAGATAGAAGAAGAAGGAAAATTTACTATCCTCAGAACTTGTTCAGACATTTTTCTATGTCATGGTCCTACCAATATATCTACTAAATATATCTTCATACCAGAAACCAGCGATTCATACTTATGTTAATATATTACTCGCTGTCCGGAAAATGTTGGATTTAATAACTGGTGATAGAACCACATAATTCTTATATATTCCACCTCGTGGCCACATGCTCTCCACCCTCGCATCTCCCTCTATATTAGACAGTGGAAATTCTGGATTTCGGATGGCAGCTAACTTGGGGACTTTCGAAAGGGGACAAAGTAATTAAATTCCGGATCAATACACGTATGAAATGGATAACTATAGCAATTAGTGGGGGAGGGAGCTACACCCCTGCCCCACTGGGCCAGTAGGTCTGCTTCACTTTTCCTGACTGAATCTGCTGTAATTTCTTCTTAAACACTGAAAATTGTTAAGTTGTCCTAGTTTTAACCCTTTTCTTCCCATTGTATCTTCTAGGATACATTGATGATTTTTCAATTTTCACTTTTTGCACTTTGGTGTTGGTTCGCATATGTTATAATATCTGTGGCTTTGAGAAAAAACCAGTTAAGTATATAGGGATTTAATATATATGTACTTAACTGGTTTTTCCTCAAAGATATATATTTATATAATGAATATTATCAGTTTTTCAAATGAATATAAAATTATGAACAATGTAAAACAGAAAAAAATATTGAAATTTCGAAAAACAGATTTGTATTAAATTTTACTTGTTGGAACGAATAAAATCAAATAATCATAAAATAATGATTTGAATATGATTTAGAACTGTTTCGAGGTTCAGGATGAAAAGGGTTAATAGAAAGAAGGAGATGGTGGTGGTTTTTCGACGGTTTTGGCACCAGGCACCATTGGGCACAGTTTGGTTGCATCTGTCCAGCGTTGAGTCGAAAGCTCTGGCGCAACTGTGCTCTCTTGGGTCGCTCTCGGTCAGATCGTTCTCCCTCTCCGTCGCACGCTGATAAAAACATAAAAGGCGTCTTTTGTGGCGCTCGCTTATCGAGCGCGCGGCTTCTTCTTTTTTGCCCAGCAGATGAGATGCACTCGTGGCGCGCCGGGGCCACGGCGAACCCGACACCTCGGTCGCCGTCTCTTTTCGCGCTCCTTTTTGGTTTTTCGAATTCCGCGACCGCGTCCGCCCCGATATTGATTTTGTTCGGCGCGGCTTTTTTCCCGCTAATCTGTTTGCGCTTGTTTGCCTTTTAAATTATGTTTGACGTTTTTGTTGCCGCTGATAAAGAGCGCGATTGCCGGCAATGTGGGTTGCTTTGACTCGTCGATTCACCGGGTTCTAATGGAATTCGACTCAACGACCAATTGATTAAGTATCAACGTTATGTTTTTCGCTCGGTTCTCAGTTTCTTGATAAGGGGAATTTTATTATTATTACGTCGGTGCTGTCAAAATTATATGCAGACGTTCAACAATTTCATTCGTAGCAAAAAAATAGTGTTTAATTTGTAAAACATTAAATGAGTTTTCTATGTTTATGTTAAAAATTATATAACACATCAATATATTGTAATAACAGTAACTACAAAAACGTTTAAATTTAAACACTTTTTTCGGAGTGTTGTCCTGCACTGTAAATCAGTTTCATATAATTACGTGATATAAAATGCAAAAATTACATAAAATGTGCAATTTTTCAATTTTAAAAATTCACTATACCACTCTAAAAATTATTGCTACAAAAGTGTCTTAAATTAAGATGCTGGTGTCCTAAATTAAAATGCTGGTGTCTTAAATTAAGATGCTGGTGTCTTAAATTAAGAAATTTTTATAGCATCATTTTTAGAGTGACATAATATAAAATTTCACTATAATATAATAATATAACGTTGAAATTCCACAAAACGTATATTTTTACCAAACTGGGTTTACCGTGTGATAAGAAAACTATTTTTTATATTTACTCATTTGATTAAACGTGAAAGGTAGCTACATATTGAAAATTAAATAATAATTATTTATAAACTATACTCGGTTCAATATAATCGATGGCAAACTTTGTTAATTAAATGAAAACAATCGGTGCAACATACGTTAACGTGTAATTTAATTAATTCATGTAAATTAAGTTGTAATTCCATCTCTAAAATAAGCTTCAATATAAGGGAATGAAAAATAAACTTTCACTTTTTTCAAAGGGGCAATTGATTGGTCGAGATTTTTTCACGCGTTATTAAATATATATTAATATAAGTCAGCCCACAAAATCAGTTAAATATGGTTCTACCACATTAAAATGAAATCGTATTTATTGCAAAGCAAAAAGCTTTGTGATATGAATAATGAAACACTTGTAGCGCATGTGCAGACGCGCCATTGACCAACACGTCAGATGACATTTGTAGCATATTATTTTGAATTGCTGATGATTAATTAAGTATGTTATTATTACAACGCTCTTTTAATTCATTATTGATGTCTTGATTGGTTTATCACTTTGAAAGATGATTCTGAATTCTGTTTGATAATAGTGATTTACCGAAAATTGCATACGGTATATGTTTGTAAAGTTACAAATAAAGCAGGAATTTTAAAAATAGTGCAAAAAAAAGATCAATATTTCAGGAACAGTTTCTATTATTTTACAATAAAAGATATTGTTTTCATTGCAGATAATGATTTATGTTATTGTAAGATAACCATTTAAGGTTAAGTCTTGATATAAGACAGTAAATATACTGAAATTAAATTGAAATATTGAATAGGTTAAATATGTTTAGGGTCTATTTCATTAACAGGGAAGGATTTAAGAAAATCCATTAATAAGTTGATATTAATTACTTTATTGCCAGAGTAATTTATTTTCATCAAATATGTATTTTTTGCTAGGAATGTTATCATATTTATATAGGTAGACAATACAACTTGTTTTTTCTCATTTTTATGAATTATATAATAAAGAAACAAATTTGAAAAATATATCTATTTTGTTTATCCTAATAATTATATAATAAATACATAAGTATTTAATTGTTAGGATAAACATAAATTTAATTATATAAAAAACTAACATAACTAACAATTACATAATTAATGAATAATTAATTTTGTTTAAAAAAATCTCTGCTTCATAAACGTATAACAATTGTTGCAGAATAATTAAATGATATCTTAAACTTCACATCATTATTATTTATCTCATTTTTTGTGAAACATAAAAATAATGTTTACAGACAGAAATTACACTAATTACATTTCAATGTCTCCAACACATCATAATTCGGATAGTTATCCACTAAACCGTGGCGAATTATTAACTTTACCGTTGCGCAGTAAAAAAGACTTTTTTATTTAGACCTGAAAGGTCACGTTGGGGATGACACACTTGGGATACGCTTTATATATTGTTATCGAGGACGATTACTGTTGCTCTTTTTGTCCGCGCGCGTACTTTTTTGCTCGCACTTTTAATTACGTTGGGTATTTGTTATTTCGGTTTTGATAATGAACGCGGTAGTTGTGTGTGTGCGCGCGCTCATTGTTTGACCGGACGTAACTGAGCGGGGAACCCCCGTCCCCTCTTTCAATAAGAGAAAATAGTCCGCGCAAAGATT
>JABFPQ010000587.1:0-10929 GCA_022817265.1 Masnerella sp. ZL-2020
TAAATTGAAGATACAACCTTCCTCTATAATTTGCCAACTTTTCAACACATTTGGCCTAAATTAACCCTTTAAGAAACTTACCCCTTTTTTTTTGTCTACAGACAACAATGGTGGATATTCATTTGTATTATCATTATCCTCTACTTTATCCAGTGCCACATTTTCAGCGGTATCATTGTCCTCTGTTTGATCTAATGCCACATTTTTAGCAGTGTTATTATCTTCTGTTTGATCTAACGCCACATTTTCAGCGTTATCATTATCCTCGGTTTCATCTAATGTCACATTTTCAGCTACATCAGAATCTTCTGCGATATCTTCAGTATATCTTAACTCAAAATCCTCATCATCATTTTGTTCCACATTTATGTAATCATTTTCTTCATTTGGCGCCGCTAATAAAAGAATATGATTAATAAGTTTTATTATTAAGTTACTAAGGAGTGATGATAAAAGTGATGATTAAAAAGTTTATTAATCATAAAAAAGAAAACCGTAACATTTTTAACTGTTTGATTGTCACATTATTTTTTCTTTACATTTTCAACAAATTTGTAATTTTGCATTTACAACTATAATTAATAAAACGTAAAAATTTCATGTTTTATTCATAAAACTATAAACTTTTTATGAATGAAATTTAGTAGAATTTATCAAAATCCTAATATAAGATCGATTAACTTTATTGTATGACAAACTTTTGTTGTCATACATGCACATAAAGCACGTTTTCCAATATATTAATATATACTAAACAAAAAAAACTGATTACTTTGAAAAGTCCGAAAATTGGCCATATTTAAATGTTGGGCATTTCGTTAATTTTCATCGTAGAAAAAAATTGGCGAATACGCTTTGGAGATATACCTCTTCCTAAAAATAAGCCATAAAGCAAATATGGGCGTTTTTTCAGCTGGAAGAAGTCGAAGTTTGACCCTCTCCACGGGGTTTATCTGTGATTGTAGGACTTGGGCAAGGATAAGAGGTTAAACGTTATTCGATTCCCTACAAATTGGCCCAAAGAGCGATCAGTTTGGCTTTAAAATGGCCAAGCTATGGCAATTTTAATTAAAAAAATTGTATCGAAATTTCATATTTTTTACAAAATTGGCCGTAAATTATGAACTAAATTTCATAAAAAATCACGGTAATGCGTTTTTAAATAATATTTTGCCTCAAAGAATAGAAAGAACAATCATAAAGCGAAATTTGCCCAAAAAAGTCGAAAAAGGCATTTTTTTCAAATGGTCATAACATGGCCATTTTAAGGCCAAAATAGGCGCTCTTCTTTTAAATTGAAGGAAATCGAATGAACTTTGATATCCTGCTTTTCATTCAACGATAAGTTTTCATAAGAAGTTGGCAGTATAAATTTTCATGAGGAAAAATTTAAGCTTCTAACCCCATTCCTAATCCCCCTTTAACACTGCAAAATGCTTTTTTTGGCATTTCCCGAACAAATTTGTAGAACAACAAGGAATAATTCAACAACGAGCCATATACACTAATAACAACACCGAAAAAAGTCAGAAAAGATATTTATTTTCAAATGGCCATAACTTGGCCATTTTATAGCCAAAATGGTCGCTCTTTGGGTTAAATTGTAGGAAATTGAACAGCCTTTAACCTCGTGTTTTTTCCCAAGTCCTACGATCACCGATAAACCCCGTGGAGAGGTTCAAACTTCGACTTTTTCTACCTGAAAAAACGCCAACTTTTGATAAGGGTTTTGAGGGGGTTTAATCAGGTTAAATTAATCGCTTGATGGCTTATTTTGTAGGGGAGAGGTATACATCTAGAGGGTATTTGCCGTTTCCTTCTAAGATAGAATTTAACGAAATGCCCCACATTTGAAAATGACCAATTTTTGGATCATTTCAAAGTGATCATTTTTTTGGCTTAATATATATTATTAATATATATTTTTATTGTAGATAACAGTATTATTAATATATATTGTTAATATATTATTAATATATTGTCATTATATGTTTAATATATCAACAATATAATCTCAATATATTGCCAATATACTTTAAATATAGTGTTGAAAGTAAAAAATTCTTATATTTCATGAATAAAATTAAAATATAAAAATATATTATCAATATATTAACAATGTATGTTTCGTTTAAGTAGGGTACATAAATAAAAGAGTGAAAATCATTATTACGTTTCGAAATAATTCTTTTTTCCTCCTGCACCACTGCCTCATCCATCTTTTTCTTTTCAGCAAGCATCGCTTCTAATTTCTTTATTTCGTTATCTGTAAAATAAGAATGTTATATATACAAATGGCATAATTCAAAATAAAAAGCATTTAAGAGCGACCAGGATAATTGTGACGGCAAAACTCAAAGTTAAATTTCAAATTTAATGTTTTTCAATCCAAAACAGTGTTTCTGTAATGTTAACTATAAAGCTTAATGTTCATGTTGAAAGTTACATGTTGAAATAATACAATTAATTGAATTTGTTTTTATAATTATAAATTATCTATTTCTTTTTATCGTAAAACAGTCACAAATTGCCTATACTGTGATTTAACCCTTCATCCTCACTCTGGGGTATATTTCTACCCCAATGCGATTTCAAAGCGAGGTAGGTTGTTCCAAACGGTGTTCTGCGACGTTGCCACTATTCAATCAATTATGTAGACACCCTCCTCTACAAGATAGGCCAGTCGCCCAGTTCATTTTATGTACGTACGTGGAGCAGTGCTGTACCAAAGAGTGACTGGTATAGCACTGCTCCAGTACCAAAAATTTTTTTTGAAAGATACTATAAAACAGTTAACGAGGCATTGAAAAGCATCCCTAAGGGAACAGCTGCAGTGAAAAAACGTTGAATCAACGTTATTGTAAAAATGTTGAATTAACGTTGAAATAACGTTTACGAAGAGTTAAATTCAACTAGTATATGTCCTCTGAAAACACGTTATTTCAACGTTTTCCATCAACATTTTTTCAACATTATTTCAACAATAAATTAACGTTGAAAAAATTTTCAACATTATTTCAATGTTAAAATAATGTTGAAATCATGTTGATTAAAAACGTTGAAATAACGTTTTTACAAAGGACATTCACTAGTTGATTCAACGTTATTTTCTTGTAGGTGTTCCCTTAGGGATTCAATTCTCTTGAATTTGAAAAAAATTGCAGCTAATTTCAATGGAAATTGAAAAACTTACACTGTTTTAAAAAAATAGTGCACTTTTCGATTTTACTCGATTTTTTTCAAACAATTGAAAATTTGAGCACTACATGACTTTAAAGTATACAGTCTAACGAACAATTTCATGTTCAATTTATATTTTTTTAGCCAATTCTAGGTGGCGCTAAACGCGCCGGGAAGAAATCTACCCCAGTGTGGGGAGCTTGATCGGCTCAAACTAGTGTGGGGAGGAAGGGTAAAAATGATTGAGTAAAACTTTTTCAATCTTTGCTCATATAAAATTACACAAGACTTAAACAAATAATATGCTTCAGATATTTGAAAATTATTTTATAATTTTAACAATAATAATCAAGGCATCACACTTTGTCATACAAGACACCCAATGTCATAATCACCAAGATTGCCCCTAAATAAATATTATTTATATAAATTTAATATCTGACCTTTACTTTTACATTGTTGTTGCAAATCTACAATTCTTTCAGCATAGGCAGATTTTTTCTTTGTTGCATAATTCTGCAAAATGTCCTCACTGGTGGTGTCTACCAATGCTTCTCTTTTACGCTTGAAGATCAAAACATTATTTATTTTAAAATATATTTTGTTTCGCTTATTGTTATTTTATAGTGTTCCCGTAAGGTGAATGTTTCAATTAGTGACCATGTACCTATTTGTGACTTTTGATGTGATAAGTTCAAAATATAATAATATAATTTTGATGTAAATCGCATAAATGATTTGTTTACTATTTATCCCAACTTAAAAATCATTCACAAGAATAAAATTAATTAATTCAATACAACAAAAAATTGCTTTTTTATTGGTCACAAATTGGTGCTTAAGAGGTCACTAATTGGGACATTCACCTTACTTTAATCTTTCGACGCACAAAATTAAATATCTTTTGATGCAAATAGCTATGATGTATTTATAATGAAAAATGAACAGTTTATGTCTCAACACTTGTATGTCCGAGGTGAAACATCTTTTTCGCTTTTCAAAATATACATTTTGACAAAAAGAATAATGAGCAATGAATCTTCTTGAAACTTTATGACATTTACTGATATATTATTTAGATGCGTCAAAAGCAATAATATCATATTTTTTAGTAAACCCTCCTCTACAATATTCAAAATTTTCACCCCTTTCGACCTAAATTTAGTCTTTGAAAAATGTTAACAAGGATGGTCATATTTTAAAGCCAAAAGAAGTGAATATTGAAAGGGTTTAAAGTATATTTAATTTCAAGTTATTTTTGTGAATTTGATTTGTCAATACGGAACTCTCAAAACTCTGTTTCTCACTAGTGAATTAAATAATAATATATATACATCATTATAATTATTCATAAATCTTTCTCACTAGTAAATATATAGAAATTGTGATGTGATCGCAACGGTCAAAATTCTATAATTGACTGATATAATATTTAATTTTCTTCATTTCTAACACAAAATTATATGTTTGAATGACCATTACTTGACCATTTTACGAAGAAAATGAACACTTTTTTGTGAATTTTAAAGGAAATAGAACGCACTGTAAAACCTTTGTATTCAGCAAAGTGTAAGTTTAAACTAAAGTCTGCGGAGAACTTTCAATAATCACAATTTTTTGTCGTCAAAACATGGCCATCTTTGTTAAGGTTTTTTTAAAAGGTTAGTTAAGGCTTAATAGTCTCTGAATTTAAAAAATTGTTTATAAGGGTAGGGTCCTTAATGCGATGTAAATTAACAAAATGCCCGACTCTTTAACCCGGGAGTAAGCGCGCATTCCTCGGACCTCTTTGTTTATCAACAAAATTCTCGCTCGGTTATCTTTGTCTGCCGGTCGAAAAGACCAATGCGCGCCCACTCCCGGGTTAAATTTGAGTTTTTTTTGCTTTGAACTTTCAAGGTTGTAAGTAGGATGGGACTTCGAAGTGTTAAAATCATTGCAGAATGTAACTTATCTTGAACTAAAAAATTCTTCCGATATATTGAAAAATGTAAAACAATTAATTGATATAAAATGGGTCTTTCATTTTTCTGTAAATATATTTTATTTTGGGTTAGAGACATAACAGTTCATGACAGCCCGCAATAATACCTACATTAACCCCAGCTGGTATATATTCAACTTTGCACAAATTTTTATACATACCTTAACTGATGATTTCTTTGCGGAATTATTAGATTCTGGCGAACCTATTATTTTTGGGATTACTGTTCTTGTCTTGTTCAATAATTCCTCAATATGATCCTGGTCATCTGGGAGAGAGGAAAAATCAGATCCGAAATGATTAAAATTATAAAATATAAAAATACATGAACACTTTTATTTACCCCTATCAGCACATAATATTCTAAAATATTCTGAGAATATTATGTGCTGATAGGGACAGTGTACCCACACCAAAACAACTTGTTCAACAGAAATACAACTTATAAATAATAATTATTGTAATAAATTAGGCTTGCTAAAACTTCGAATACTTCACGAAGTATTCGAATAATTCAAAGACAACAAAAATTCGAATATATTTGAATATTCGAATATCGATAATTGAAATTATTCAAATATCAAATATTCGAATATTCAAATAAATCAGTTATTATTAGGCTCGTCCAATTGTTCGAACCGTTCATGAACTATTTGAACTGTTGAAATGTTTCTTTAACAGATCATATGATTAGTTTTGCAGTTCATTGAATTGGGGACCATATTGGGACCATATAGGGACCACATATGGACTATATGGGGACCATATATGGGCCATATATAACCATATATGAACAATATATGACCATATATGGACCATATATAACCATATATAACCATACATGAACTAAATATGACCATATATGGACCATATATGATCATATTGGGACCATATATGGACCTTATTTGGCCAAATGGGGACCATATATGAAACATATACGGACCATGTATGGATCATACATGAAACCCTATACGGTCAGAAATGGTCCATATATGGTCCTTATATGGTCATAAATGGTCCATATAAAGTCACTATACCGACATAAATGGTTCATATATGGTCTCTATAGGTTCTAAATGGTCCCTATATGGTCATAAATGGTCCATATATGGTCCTTATATGGTCATAAATGGTCCATATATGGTCCTTATATGGTCATAAATGGTCCATATAAGGTCACTATACCGACATAAATGGTTCATATATGGTCTCTATAGGTTCTAAATGGTCCCTATATGGTCATAAATGGTCCACATATGGTCACTATATGGTCATATATGGTCCATATATGGTCCTCATATGGTCATAATTGGTCCATATAAGCTTACTATACAGTCATAAATAGTCCACATATGGCTCTATACGGTTATAAATGGTCCGTATATGGTCATAAATGGTCCATGTATGGTCACTATATGGTCATATATGGTCACTATACGGTCATAAATGGTCCATATATGGTCTCTATACGGTTCTAAATGGTCCCTATATGGTCACTATATGGTCATATATGGTCCATATATGGTCACTATACGGTCGTAAATTGTCCATATATGATCATATATGGTCCATATATAGTCCTCATATGGTCATAAATAGTCCATATAAGGTCACTACGGTCATAAATGGTCCATATATCGTCTCTATATGGTTATAAATGATTTCCATATGGTCATAGATGGTCCATATATGGTCACTATATGGTCACTATATGGTTATATATGGTCCATATATGATCATATATGGTCACTATACGGTCATAAATGGTCCATATATGGTCCCTTAATGATCATGTATGTCATATATAGGTCCCCATATGGTCATATATGGTGATTTCGGCTTCGACTAATTTCAAGTTGAAATTATCAAATATTATCAAACAGAATATTGGAATTATTCGAATATATTCGAATATTCTGTTGGATAGTCGAAAATATTCGTATCTCAATTTTAGCAAGTCTATAATAAATGATTGTGAATAATCGTTCCAAAAGAATTATAAATTATGGTTTAGATAAATTTGCCAAATTTTTGAAACTCATTGTTGGTTGTAACTTTTTTATGTATTTACGTTTCGGAGTTCTCTGAAACCTTCGTCAGAATAATTTGTGAAGAAAAGTCAACAAAAAAATTAATAAATAATAATTTAAAACAATTTTTGTTGATTTGTGACGAGTCATATTGTAGTCTCGTTGTTTTGACTATGGCAGTCTTTATTGTACTTTAACTTAAAATCTTCCAGCACCAATTTTACCGTTTATCATCCACAAGTTAAATTTTCACAGTTTTGTTAGTTTAACAGTCAATACATGTTAATATACTATTATAACATGCTTATAATTAAAAACAAATTGATAATTAAATAGAGTATATGTAATGTTAACATTAATCTTACCACATTTTGTAGCTCCGCATTTTTTAATTAACCAATTTGTCCAACCATAATTAAATATCCTCAGCTTAAAATCTAATAACGCACAATAAATTTATCATTGATTGTAATTAATTATTTAGTAGATTAATATCTATTTAATTAAATTTTAAGGAAATATGTATGTTCGCGTCTAGGTATGTTTTTAATTTTGTATCAGTGTTCAGAATAAATAAACAAATATTTATACATTAAATTGAAAAAAAATAAATAAATTATAAAATGAAAACTTAGAATTTTTATTTTTGTATATACTTTCTTATAAGGAAAATCACAAAAATTCTTTTTAATATCGTTGCCGCTAAAGAATCGCAGCTGTGAAAAGAATATAATCATGGTAATCTTGTTGATAATTATTCAGTATAAAGCAATATTTATGAAGCAAGTTATACTCATCAAAATCATTTGTTTCTATAATACAATAGTATTATAGTCAATTTCATTAATTAATATTATCGTATAAACTTTAGCGGAATCAAAATTCATTGTGAATGAGATAGAATCAAATTAAATCAAATTGTAAAGTTTTTTTTGCTGTGAATGATTTTATCGAATAATTGTATCTGAGATGAATCATAACACTTAGATCTAAATCTGTGCATTGAATTTATTGTACAATACTTTCTACTTATTTTTACTTTTGAATAAACTGTACAATTGAACTAATAAATAGAAAACAAAAAATAAAATAATTATTATAAAACAATTATTATAAAAAAATTTTATGTTATAAAATTATATGTTCATGGATAAATATGTGATTTGTTATAATAATGTTTTTTCCCCCTTCCCCGTCAAATAAACAATGATAATAATTGTATTATATAATTTAATTAATTTCTTTGATACTTACATCCTAGAAACAGAATTTGAGCATCATAATACATTCCATCGCTCGGCCACTTGGCTTCATAATATTTTTGTTTTTCATAATCCCATAAAGTTTTAGGATAAAAGTCGTTAATATCAGAAACATCTATTGTAGTTATGATTTTGTCCTCGCGAAATCTGATTCGTGCTTTAGTAATTTTGTTTTGCATCTCATCTGTAAATAACATTCAATTAATTGGGTTAATTTTCAACTACATACAACATGAAATTGGAGAGTAAAAATAAATAAACAAAATAAATTCACACAAATTCGTCTAATTTAAATAGATCAAAGCAGTTATAATAGTATAAAATTAATCATTAAAAATTATATTTTATGTTAAATTGAATTAAAAAAATTATTTTAAGATAAAATAAAAAATATAACAATCAAAATATATAGAGTGCGAAAAGTAAACACTGATGTGTTTACATTAACGTATGTATAAAAAGAATGTTTATTACATATAATCTTACCTTCCGAACTCATTGCAATGAGTATTGTTTTTATTTGTCTCGCACGAGCAAACAATTTTTTATTTCAAAGATTGCGTTGAAATTGAAATTATGTGGTTCCGTTACGAGGTCACCTTCTTCTACTAGTTTTATTGGAAGAAGAATAGTCCGTACCAGCGAGTATCAGTTTTGCCAATACAATGTGCATAAGCTGGGTGCTACTGTGACGTTCTTAAGTTAGGTAAATTCCCCAACGTAGTCATTAAGCCAGGGGGTGTGTTCTACTAGTTTAAACTAGATGGCGCGTGCTATGGTAGTGCGTATCTGCGTTCTGCACACGCTGCTCTATACACAACTTATGTTGGCGTGGGACGCCGAGCGATAGGGGAAGGGAAAAGAAAACTGGGAATAAGTAAATAAACCTAATTGTACGCCAAAATAAGTCTTACACAGTTTCATGGTCATAGTTTGTGATTATTCGCTCTTTTATTACACTTCGATATAACCAAATATAATTTGGTGATAGTTTTTGTCAAAAGAATAGATCTTAAAAGAAAGATCATCTATTATAACCTTCATTTGAAATACAAATATTGAACTGCAGGGTTTTTTTGGCAAAATCACCAGCTTTTTATAATAAAATCATAATTTGTTTATGGTTAGGAATCAGGTGAATATCAGGTGAATATTTGTTATATATTTTTTGATTTTAAATATCATTATAATTATTATTGGGTTTGAAAAATATAATCGTCAGTTTTCAATTATAAGTTAAATAATTCAATATAAATAAATATATATTGAGTAGTAATTTATATGTTAATTTTTAAACAATAAATTGAAATTGTTTAGAAATCTAAAATGTTTACTAATTAACCTGTAATTGGTCCTTTTCAGATTAGTAGAGAAGTTTTTTATAATTTCTAAATATAATCCCCATATTTCAATAAATAAACATATAGTGCTTAGTAATTGATATGTTCATTATTGAATAATAAACTAAAATTTTTTGAAATTATAAATAGGGTACTAATTACTTTGATATCGGTACTTTCAGATTTGATGAGAATTTCCCATGCATTTCCATTATGAGTCCCAAATTTAAATATATAATTATTTAAAGCCAAACACTGTTTAGGCTTATTTTTTAATTGAGTCGAGTTTGTCTTGAATTAAATTAGATATGATTTGACAACGATTAATCTTTTTATTTTTACATATTTTTGAACATTTCAAATATATATTGAATCAAAATATTTGGAGTTAGGCTTTTGACACGATCAACTGCTTTTCTATTAACATTATGTTTATATTTTTGTTTCTATAAACTATGCTGAATAAAACCATCAAAGACAACTCAGCATAATGTAGTAGAATTCAAGGAAACAGCTGAGCCAGGACAAATTTTTGGTACTGAGTGTTTGATAATACTAAACTATAGTTTTCTTTTATGTATGAAAAATAAGTATACATTCCAAATGTTTCCATTATCTTTCTTTATATAGTCTATTCAGAATTCAAAATTGAGACGTGTCAAAAACTTGAAACATGAAATATCCAGGAACAAAAATTTGCATCTCTGTAAGATTTGTTGTTAGTAGAGTAGAGTGGGGTAAAAAAGCCACATTCACATACATGAATAAAACGTTATAAAATTCATTTCGACGAAGAAGACTGTGAACGAATATTAATATATGTAAGTTGGATCCTTTAACTGTATAGTTTTTAGCAGTTGTATTATGATATCTCTATTTACCCTCAATTACACTCTATTTACCAAAATGCACCAAATGGCTTTTTTACCCCACTCCTCCCTATTCAAAAGATTTTTAGTAAAAACCTATTTAGATCCCTATTTGATGTACGTTCTAAGCCAGCAATCTAGTGTGAATTTGACTTAGAACCTATTTCTTCGAAATATTTATATGGGCTCTACATTTTTTTTTATACAATAATCATATAAATATATATATTAATATATATCATTTATATAATATATAGAATTTTT
>JABFPQ010000588.1:0-10925 GCA_022817265.1 Masnerella sp. ZL-2020
TCAACTGCTCAATCTAACAAAAAACAAAACCCTACCCTGTTGAAACAAGAATTGCACAATCAATCCAGACAGAGAATCAAAAGCAGCCTTCAAAAATCCCAACAAAATTAAAAAATTATAAACTATTAGTTCATAAATAAGGAAAGAATAAAAATAAATAAATAAATAATAGCTAATGATAGAACTAGGTAAATTAAATATTATTTATTGGAACTGCCGAGGCTTAATCCAAAAACTCTCTGACATAATAGATCTTGCAAAAAAATATGACATAATAGCATTACAAGAAACTCACTTACAACCAGAAAAAAACTTTAATCTTAAAGGTTTTTCAATTTTTAGAAAAGATCGACTCACCCCCGGTGGTGGTCTAATCACTTTAATAAGAAATGATATCATGGTTCAAAAACACCAAAAAACTTTTTACAGTGATAATTTAATTGAAACTCTCACGGTTAAAATCACTTTAAACAATAATAAATTTCTTTACATTGTAAATTTGTACAGGCCCCCTGATAACGATCAAACCTTTATAAAATCAAATCTATGGTCTAAGTTTTTTAACTCTCTGGACATCGATGACAACAGTCACTATCTTGTCATGGGTGATTTTAACTGCCATTCAACATTATGGGGATCTCATAAAAATTACAAAATCGGTGAAAGTTTGATAGAGGTTGTACTGGAATCAGACTTGATAATCTTAAATAAAAAAGCAAAAACCCACTTTCCCGACAATTGTAATCAACCTTCAGCTATTGACCTAGCTTTATCCTCTATAGATATTTTTCCTCTTTGTCACTGGCACCCAATGAGTGAATTAATGGGCTCGGATCATACCCCGATCTCAATAGAACTGTCAACTAAAACTCCATGTTATCAGAATAACACACATAAATTACACACAAAAAATACAAATTGGTCATTATTTAATACAATTTTGAGGGACATCGAAACCAATCCCATTGAAGATATATCTGATCAAAACATAAATGAAAAATACGATAACTTGATTAATATATTATATAAAGCCATTAATGAATCAAATAGGTCAGATAATAATTCAGATACACTGAGCGAAAATTTTGATGTGAACCAAATCAGCAATAATGAAAAATCGGACTTTACGCAGAAAAAAAAAAAAACCCAAAAAATTACACCAGCCATGTTATTGGTGGAATGAAGACTGCGAAAAGGCAAGATTAAATAGGAAAAATGCTGAAAAAGCTTTCATTAAAAACCCCAACTTGAGAACCAAGATTGAAAAAATAGATGTACTGCTATAGCAAAGAAAACATACAAAACTGCAAAAAGGGACTCATTTATTAAATTTTGTAACAAAATAAATATATCTATGCCGTCAAAAGTAATGTGGGACAAGCTTAATAAATTTTACAGTAAAAACTGTTCAGTATCACAAAATAACACAACACTAAACCCAGAGGTTCAAAAAAGTATAGATAGCTTAAAAGAATCACTCGTTCAACCCCCATTAATAATTCACCCTTTTCCAAATAACAACACTTTCCAAAGCAATCCTGATTTAGATAGTATTATCAACATAGATGAAATAAAACTTATATTAAAAGAACTAAAAACAGATTCGAGTCCAGGAACGGACGCCATCTCTTATGAAATCATACGAAATCTTCCTGAAAACCTTTTAAATCAAATATGTTCACTTTTCAATCAAATCCTAGACTCCTCAACCTTTCCTGACAAATGGAAAGAATATTTGATATTTTTGATCCCAAAAACTCAACTAGGTAAATTTCGTCCAATTGCACTTGCCCAGTGTCTCCTTAAACTGTTAGAAAGAATAATTAATAAACGATTAATTAAATATTGTGAAAAACATTTTATTTTCCCACCTACACAGTCTGGTTTTAGACGAGGTAAAAGTTGCACAGACAACTTATCAATATTAACAAATGATATTAGAAGCAGCTTCATGACCAATGGCTATACAGCAGCAGTTTTTGTGGATATCAAAGGTGCTTTTGATAACGTGAACCCATCCTTAGTCGTCAAAATTTTGGCAAATATTGGTATACCCTACAAAATAACAAGGTTTATATCAAATATAATATCCCGCGTTTTGAGTTCCAGACAAAAACAGATAAAAAAAAAATTATCCGGAAACACCTGTAAAAATGAAACAGTAAATTCCGGACAGAGTACGTTTATATACGGACAACGTCCGGAAATTGCTCGATGAAATCTGGGTTTTTCCGGAGACGAATAAAATCGAGATGTTTATCTGGATTTTTACGTATTAAATCAGGATTTTTACGTATTGAATCAGGATTTTTACGTACTCTGTCCGGAATTTGCTGTTTCATATTTACAGGTATTTCCGGATAATCTTTTTTTATCTGTTTTTGTCCGGAATTCGAAACGTGGGTGTTAAAAATGACGAATTTCAAGTTAATGCCACAAGTGATTTGTTGGCATTATAGGCAGAGTTATTAAAATTTTGTAAATCGTAACACGTTTTGGTTGATACAAGCATAGGCCACAAGATCATTGTTTTGATGCCTTACCACCAAGAAAAATTTAGTTTCTGTAGAATTCCAACAAGATAATGAAAAATTATAAATTCTAAATAATGGATAAATTAAATTTTAAATAAGAAATTAATTGATATAAGATTACTATATTATAAAATATAGTATAGTGTGTATAAAAAACTAGAAAATGAAAACATTAATTTTCAAAGCATAATTTGACTCATGATTTATCAACGTATAATTAAAGCAATTAACAGCGTATATACCTTTTTTAAGTCATATAATGGGCTTTTTTGGAAATTTTATTTCCGAAATTTCAAAGATTGACAAGAAAATGTTTTGTGAATATAAATAGTACACATATAATACATTTTAATAGAATTTTTTTCATAAATATTCCTTGATTTAGTCGTCCGTGAATAAATGTTGAAATTCTCTTTCCTTACTGTACTGAAGAAGGAGCATTCGCGCAAGCATAATATCTCCAACTTGAGTTATTTGAAATCACAAATGAAATGGAAATATTAAGAAATAGTCTATTCCTAACTCTTTGACCGATCTTTATGTTAACAAAAGTTTTTTTCGCAAAATGGTGGACTGCCAAACATAAGTACTCATTTTAGGCTGGACATTTTAATTTTTGTTTTTGAAAAAATAATCAGAAAAACCGAAAATGTTTGCAAAAGGGTCCGCCAAATATTTGGGAATAGACTACTTCGTAATATTTCCATTTCATTTGTGATTTCAGATGACTCAACTCGGAAATATTGTGCTCGCGCGAATTCTCTTTCCTGAGTGCAGGTATCATTTAAACATTTGTTTAAAGACAACTGAATCAATGAAAATTTATTAAAAATTTGTAGTAATTGTATGACTCAGCCATTTTGTAACTTACAAAAAGTAAATAAGCTCTTAAACAATGTATACAAATCAATGATTGTTGTTAGGAATAAAATATATGTTCCCCAACACAAGGAATTCGTTGAACGTGTTATCCTCGTAAAATTTAGTTTAACAGTAGGGTATAAAGTCAAAAGGAGGTCCACAGTTGGAGGAATATAAAAAAAAAGGAAAAGATATTATTAAGTTTGTTGCTGGAAAAAAGGCAAAAAGTAAAAACTTGATTAAAATCATATGTCACACGTGCATTACCGACATGAATAAAAATTTACCATTTTTATAATTATTCCAAAATGTAAATACAATTTTCAAAAAAACCCTCTTTAGAGGTCTCAGAACTTTAGGTGTCTTCTATAAGGAGATTTTTTGGAAGAAAAATTGTTTTGTTTGCAACTTTCTACTTCAGTTTTTGTTAAAAAACTTTTCTTTACAGAAACCCTCTAATGTAATGAACCTTTTGTTAAAAAATCCCAAAAATATTTTCTGAGACCACTAAAGAGCGTTTTTTTAATATTGTATTTACATTTGGAATTACTTAAAAAAAATGGTAAATTTGTATTTACGTCGGTAATGAATATTTCATATTTCATCTTAATAAGGTCGCAGAAGCGTTTCTTCAAAAGCATTAAGGCAAACCTCTAATGGATCTTGATTTATATATCCAGATAAAACGGACTTGAAATTAAACTTATTGCATAAGTAATGCGTTATGTCAATCATTGATTGGAGTGTTACTCTAAGACCACTGCTGGTTTGAGGGGTTAGGAACTCAGTTGGTGTAATAACTTGAGAGTGTTTCAGCTTTTCCCAATCATTTAATTTTGCTAGTGAGTCCTGCAATATCTGTAAATATTTTTTACGTTAAGTATAATAAGAAGAAATAAAATAGTTATAATATAGCTATTTATGCAACAAAGACGGAGTGTTTCGTACATAATTTCTGTAAAAAGGGCTGGGAAATAGATGATCATTTTATATGTGTAGAGAGTAAAACGTAGGCTATTTCAGGAGACAGGTAAAAAAGAACCAATTTCCGGCCTTGGGTGAAAACTGGCAATTTTTTCACCTGAGTCCAAAATTTGGAGCGTTCCGCCCTCTAAGCAGGTAAAATGATGATCGTTTATTTTCATGAACGTGTTGCAAAAAAACTAATGCTTACAAATTGAATAGTAATTACCAAGTGTACAATAAATTGACATAAACAAAATAATACCTTCATGTCTCCATTTTCCACTTGCAAACCTACGTCATAATTTCGTCGATTCAGAGCATCGAAGACATCGTTCATCCATTTAGCAAATTCTGCAGTGTTTTTGTAATCCTCAAATTTTCTGTCCTGTTGCATGTAAAATTGGAATCCTTCGTACACTGAATTGCTGAAAATCTTAAAAAAAGGAATATTTATTTCCAGTGGGCATGAAGTAAGATTTGTATAATTTTACATGTTATTAAAACTAAGATATAAATGTGTTCTACATATGCTTCTGTTGTACATTTTACTGTACAATGGTAACTGACATACCTGTGTCGCAAGTGAAACGCGCATTTTTGTCGAGTTCTTCAATTCTAAATGATTAATTGTAATATTTGGACATTTGCGAAAAGCCATAAGCCTGTCTTTTTCGTACAATGCTACTAAATGCGACCAAGATATTGGAGGACCTTTCGTGTCCATCTAAAATTGAATAGCAATATGAAAAAAAAATATTAATGTATTATTATATACATTTGCAGCAATTATTATTTAAACCAATATGTTTTCACCATATGTTACAAATTATATTCATACCTTCAAATCATACTTCTCTAACCGATTTCTAATTGTTTTCATTAGATGAGGTGTATCTGAGAAAATAAATATTTTTCTATCATCATCCAGAGGGTGTTGAAAGTAAGATTTAGTATTAGCCATTTCACCACTGACACCGAACTGAGTCCAAAAGCTTCTATTGGTACTCGCACCATCTGTCACCACTCCATGAATTTTGGTTCCACAATTTTCCAAACAAACTATTGCTTTCAATATCAACTTCGCAAGCATATGCCCAGGAACAGATCCCTTATTAGCAAAAACGCTAATCGGCTGCGCATCGTGTTCCTTATTAAGCGGCTGATACATAATGACTAAAGCATGATTTGCTTTCTCCTGGATACTGGTAGCAGAAATGTCATCTTCGCCAAAATTAGTTAGACCTTTGAACTGTAATGTTTTTGAATCAAACGAAATATTTTCCTTCGTAGACATTTCGTCAAGAAGAATAATTCCATGCTTCTTATCAACATCCAGTTTATCCAACGCTGCTTTGAACAGTTGAAGAAAATTTGTGTCAAAACCACAATTAGGTTTTATAAGTGCTAGGTATCTGCAGAAGAAAAAAAAATGGAATTTATTAAACTTTACTTTGCAAATTTTTGGTGGTAAATTTAACTCATTCAGCAGGATTCAGCAGAATGTTGTGTTTCCTCCACTGTAACAACACGTCTGAAATATTTATAATATTTGTCAAATAATTTTACTTTTTTTTAAATTTCAATTTCCCAAATTATTACGGTTACTTTATTGTTGAATAAATATATGTATTTGCGAAGTTGATAATTGTAAAAGTATGCATTAAATTCCCTAGACACAAGGTGAGATCGCAATGCTGTTGCAAAGATATGCGAAAAATCCTACTAAATGAGTTAACAAAACAAAAGAGTGATAAGAACAACGGATAAGGAAACTAGGGATGGTTTTATTTTTTGATTCATATATTTATATTGAAATTAATGTAATTTTCTTTAACAATTATATTGACACCGAATAAAACTATTACACCAAAATATCTATTTATTGATAATTTAAGTAATCAGTAGAATTTCATATAAAGTTGTTTATGTTATAATGCTTTAATCAGAAGCTAATTTTCTAAGTTAAATACATTAATATTGCCCCATTACTTCTAACATAATTATATAATAAATTTAAAAATTATTTACCGTCTCATAGTTCTTACACAAGGTAAAGGCAACAGGTCTTGACTTCTAATAAAAGTATAAGTGCACGGCGACTTCATATAAACCAACATCCAGTGCAAAAGCCATTCATCATCATATCGCCTTCGATTGGAGGATTTTACTTTGGAAGAAGCAATTATTTCATTTATAGTTAACCTTTGAGACGAACTGATATTTAATTTATTTAGATTATCTTCAACGCTGGAATTTGATATCGTTTCCAATTTATATTTGCAATCTTTTATTTCTTGTTTTATGCTTTGCAATATTTTTTCTTTCCGTGTCATTCTTTTTACTGCAACATTCCTTTGTTTACGAATTTTCAGGTATTGATTTTTTTCACTAGGTAACAAGTTTTTGAGACTAACACGTTTTAAACCATTATTTAATCGCTTCACTTTCTTCTGTAATGAATATTTCAAGGACTTGCATCGACCGCATATTAGATCACGATTTCCAGGATCAAGAAATATTGAACATTGTTTGTGTCTCCATTTGACATTTGACTCTTTCACTGCAACGTCGCATTTTAGTGAATCAATCTCAAAAGAGCATCCCCCGCAAACCTTTTTATCATTTAAAGAGTATATTACATTTTCCAGCATGTCTAACGATGATAATGTGTTTTCACTAAATCCTAGTGAAGATAATTCAATTGACCGATTCACAACATTAACTTTATAAGACAAATCTGAAGATACTATAATTGATATCTGTTTCTCAATAAGGTATGAATCTTCCATAGACTGCCGTAAAAGTTTGCTGAAAAATACCTTCTCGGTTGTACCACTTAACGAAACATATTTTTCCCAAGAAACTGGTAATTTTAGACTACTACTTTTCACATCTTGAAACATGAATACAGGTGGATCTTTGGATATTGGATAGATTTGATCTAATTCAACAGTATTTGCATCACTAGAGTCATTTTTGTTAACACTTTCTGATTCTGTCCAAGAAAAAATAGTTGGAATGACTCCTTTCTTTAAATGTGGTTTCTGTAATGGAACCTAAAATTCAATAATACATTTTGTATATTTATTCTCTTAATAAATCTTTTTTTAAATAGAAAAACAAGTAATTTTGACTATTAAATATAAAATAAATATTTCATTCATTTTACACGTTATTATTATTATATTATATTGAGTTTAATACCAATACTTAATTTCATCATAAATACTTTGCTTGTAAATAGAATGAATATTGTTAAATTTTTTTATACATTTCAGTGAAAGTAACTTTTTCCGGATAACAAAAAAATAAAAACAACTTTTTGTAACAATAATTTTTAATTCGTAACATGACATGCACAAAATATATCTTAATAATTTTAATTTGATACAAATATAAGTAGATTGGTTTAAAACACTGCTTATTCCAATAAAACTTTATTATTACTATAACTAATTCACCAATAGTCAAAAATATTGTTTGGTAATTTGTAAACTCTTTAGCTGCTATTTGTGACCAATTCTAAAGAAATTTTTTAAATATAAAAATGAATAATTGGATAATTTCAAATGTTATTTTAGTTGAACTGCATATTATGTAATGTATTCTTGCCATTTACTTCCAAATTCTATGAATAATTTGAATTTTTCATCTTTTCAAGTCGATTGGTACACAAATTGTAGCATTCAATTTAACCGTATTGTGCTATTTCTTACTTACCTCTTGCACTAATTTTTTATCTTTGTCGAAAAATTGTTTCTTCCAAACAATGTCTTCATTTCTAAAATGATATTGACAAAATCCACGACCACTAATGTCAATATCATTTCGTTTCGACGCTTCAGTCCATAATTTTATTTGTTGCTCATCTTTAGGAACATAGAAAAAATGCACTTTTTCGGGGTTACTTTTATATCCAGATGTGCAGCCGAGTGCTGCACAACGCGTTGGCATTTTTAGGATTCAAAAAGCGACATGAAAATTGTTTGCACGGAATTTAATCGTCTCGTCACTCTCGTCGCACTCGCGTTCAATTGACAGGTTTGACCATACATTTAAGGTTATGTTGCAACGCTATACAGGTCTGATCGAGTGCAGCGCCGTCTGGTTTTCTTGGACAACAGTATTCCCAACTTGCTCTATGCGTTGAATGGGAGAGTTGCAGGGGCCTGGTCTTGATTTTTGAGTTTGAGTAAAACTGTTTCATTTCATACTTCATTTGTGAAGTTGGAGGGAAGATATTTCATTTTAAACTTCAATGTTTATAAGTTTGAGGAAAAGCTTGTTAAAATCAGACTTCATTTTTGAAGTTTCAGTAAAAACTTTTTCATTACAAACTTTATTTTTGAAGTTTGAGTAAAGTCATGTTTATTTCTAACTTCAGTTTTGAAGTACAGTCTTGTCCATTACAAATTTTATTTTTGAAGTTTGCGGAAAAAATATTCAAAACATTGAACAGTATTGCTTTGTTATAAAATATTGAAACTAGAAATTTTTACTTCTAACTTTATTACCTCCAATGTTTTTTTCTAAAATTTAAAACTACTCAAACTTGTAAACTCGTTTTAATTACGCTCAAATACCCAATTTTCCTAACTTCCATCCCATTTCTGGAAAATCACTGACAAAACAACAGGCGCAACAGTCGCGATTGTGTTCGTAAATAGAAAATGAACTCTTTTTATCGGTAATAAATAGCGCGCTCTATTAGTAACGCCATAACGTTTTCAGTCGGAAATAAATATAAAATAAGGAATTCGAGAGCTCGAAAACGTACAATGGTGATGACGTCGGAGCGCCGCTCGTGAACGGAGGTTTGTTAGCGTCGGACATAACTTTCATTAATTGGAGAGGACTTCGCAGAGGAGACGCCAGCGGTCCCGTAATTAATCTTATGCTCTAATGAGTGTCAATTGGCAGGAGCTGCCAATTAACGCACCGCTGCCAGCTTAGCCCTTTGAATATGAAAGCGAGACGGACTAAGGAGCGCGTTCTTGCCGCGGAAAGAAGTCAAATATAAGTATAGACGGGGAGCAGACGGAAAGAGAAAGACAAGAAAACGAATACTCGAAATAGCGGCGAAGCCCACCCCGTTGCGTAGAAATCATTATTTCGATCCAAAATTTAAATTTTTTCGTTTGTCAAAAATTTCAAATAATCTTTCAGATTATTAGTTTATTTCGTAAATTTGAAAATTTATTCAAATTTACTCTAACTTCAAAAATGAGGTTTGACACGAAAAGTTTTTACTTGAGCTTCAAAGTGAAATTTGAAATGAAGAAATTTTTACTCAATCTGCAAAAATGAAGTTTGAATGAACATGTTCTTACTCAAATTTGAAAATTGAGGTTTGATATGAAAACTTTTCACTCAAACTTCAAAAATGAAGTATGAAATGAACATGTTCTTACTCAAATTTAAAAATTGAGGTTTAACATGAAAAGTTTTCACTCAAACTTCAAAAATGAAGTTTGAAATGAACAGTATTTACTCAAACACAAAAAATGAAGTTTGACAGGAAAAGTTTTTACTCAATCTTCAAAAATGAAGTTCAAAATGAACATGTTCTTACTCAAATTTGAAAAGTGAGATTTGATATGACAATTTTTTGCTCAAACTTCAAAAATGAAGAATTAAATGAACATGTTCTTACTCAAACTTAAAAAATTGAGGTTTGGCCTGGAAATTTTTTACTCAAACTTCAAAAATGAAGTTTGACATGAAAAGTTTTTACTCAATCTTCAAAAATGAAGTTTAAAATGAACATGTTCTTAGTCAGACTTCCAAAGTGAAATTTGACAAAAAAATATCTGTCTCAAACTTGAAAAATGAAGTGTAAAATAAAAAATAATGTTTCATGCGAATTTGAAAATCGTCAAATTTTATTCCATCATCAGAAAATTCGGTTTCTCTGTTAACACCTGTATATCACATACATAAGTAATAAGCGCGATTCGAATTCCTATCGATCGGCGCCCAAATTAACCGAAAACGTCCGATTGCATTGTCCCTAATTTCGCAGCGCAGTACTCGAATCTCGAAAGTCGATTCGCGCTCGACTCGAGGTACGGCGCCCCGCGCCCGGAACCATATGTTTCCGGCGGCGTAAATAAATGTATTCGAGAAAGCGATCGTGGAAATTTACTTATCGACGTGGAATGGTTCGCGCGGGCACAAAAAACGCCAGCTTTTTGGTCCGAAAATAATTTCCCGATATTATCTCATTTTCAGCTGTCATTTCATATTAAACCGAAAATCCGGCGACGGCTTTTTTTACGCACCTTAATCGATTGTTTGCGCTCATTCGCGAATCGAATTATTCGCGAACGTTTATTTAAAGTAGTCGAAATAGAGAAAAATTAGTTTTGACGGTTTTTATTTTTCCGAGTTAAACATTTCACGCTGTCAATTTTTATCAAAAAATTTTCGGTCGAACTTTGAGAGCAAAATTTCACGTTTTCGAAATGTAACTGAAAAATTGCTCGTTTTACACTTTGATCAAAAAATTTCACGTTTTTGAGTTTGAGTGAAATATATTTCGATGTAAAGTTTTCGGGAAATATT
>JABFPQ010000589.1:0-10921 GCA_022817265.1 Masnerella sp. ZL-2020
AACAATGGCTGATTTGCAAGCTTTCAAAACTCTACTCGGTGGAGACATGACATTGTTGTGCCCCGCACAAGGGTTCCCTGTTCCATCCTACAGGTAAATTTTATTTCAAGATATTCCAAGTATCTTGTCAGCCTTCTGTTCAATTTTGCATCTTAGAACCTCTTGGATATGCTCGTCCGAAATTCCCAACTATGGCCGATTCGCAAGCTTTCAAAACTTTACTCGGTGGAGATATGACATTGTTGTGCCCCGCACAAGGGTTCCCTGTTCCATCCTACAGGTAAATTGATTTTCGAGATATCCGAAGTATCTCATCAGCCTTTCTGTTTACTTTTTGCATCTTAGAACCTCTTGGATATGCTCGTCCGAAATTTCCAACTATGTCCGATTCGCATAGTTTCAAAACTCTACGCGGTGGAGATATGACTTTGTTGTGCCCCGCACAAGGGTTCCCTGTTCCGTCTTACAGGTAAAAAAATTTCACCATTTTCAAATCATGATACCTATTTTCCTTGTCGATCTTAGAGCCTCTTGGATACGCTCGTCCGAAATTTCCAACCATGATCGATTTGCAAGCCTTTAAAACTTTACTCGATGGTGACGTGACATTATTGTGCCCAGCGCAAGGGTTTCCTGTTCCGTCTTACAGGTAAACTACTTGAGATTTTTTAAGTATTAAAATGGTTTTCAATAGAACCTGCTTCGAGCACACGGCCACAGCTTGGTGGATTATCAGGAGGTAGTGACTTGTTGAGGTTTACTGCGTTGCTTTCAACAGACGTTACTCTACATTGTCCGGCACAAGGGTTTCCTGTTCCTTTCTTTAGGTAGGATTCGTAGAATTAAATTCTCTAAACCGTGAATTTCTCTAAATTGTACAGATAAATTCAGGAGTATTCTGTCCCGCGTCATTCTCTGCAAACTATCCGTATAATAACCAGCTACGTATTTTTTCCATATTTAGAACCCATGTCTAGTTCAAAGCCAAAGTTAACTGCACTGGATGTAAAGTCTACAAATCCTGTTGCTTTTTCTACTCGCACCGCAACATTATTATGTCCTGTGCAAGGATTTCCTGTACCACTTATCAGGTAAATCTATTGGCAACGGTTACAACTGTATATTTAAATTTGAGTCTGTGTCCAGGCAGAGGGTTCCCTGTATTCATCCATTCATTGATTATGGTAAAAGTAGAGTTCCTCACGTGAACGAATGTGTTCTGTTTTCAGAACCTACTTCGAATGTTAAACCTAAGTTACCCACTAATAGGAAACTTGAATGGGTTGAAGGATATCTAAACCGTACAACCAGTATAATGTGTCCAGTTCAGGGTTACCCTGTACCACTATCTAGGTAAGATCTATATGTAACAAATGAATTGTGTTTCTACCTTTTCCGAGGTGTCCATATATTTCTAACTTGTTGTTCTTGTCGAAGTACTATTTTTCGAGTTAGAAGAGCAAAAGGGCAATTTGTTGGATATTTTCAGAACCTATTGGGTCAAGGTCCCCGAAGCTTTTATCAGATGATTTAAGTAGAACAATACGTCGAGGCGAGGGTCAAATGCTCACGATGTTTTGTGCTGCTCAGGGAAGCCCTGTCCCAATCACTAGGTACTCTTTTAATTGCGGTATCTCCTTATCTATATATAGAACCAGTTGGCAGTAAGTCTCCAACGTTTACGGAAGATGCTAAGCTTTCACTATTAGTTCGCAAAGTTGGCACTAAAATTGCTGTTATATGCAACGCCCAGGCGTATCCTATTCCAGTGACCAGGTATAATAATAATATTACACTCGCATTTTTTAATCGTTTACGATGATTTATTGTAAATTAGAACCAGTGTCAAGTAAAGCTCCAAAGTTCCCCAACGACTCGAAACAAACCTGGTTCTATAGATCGAAGGGTCAATACTTGAGTTTATTTTGCCCGGCTCAGGGGTTTCCGGTTCCATCAATCAGGTATTGTCATTCCTATAAGAATAATTTTTCGTTGATTTTCTTAGAGCCTATCGGGAGTAAATCGCCAAAATTCACAAACGAATTAAAGGGGGCTTGGATGGAGAAGAAAGCGAATACTGATATTCCTTTACTATGTTCGGCTCAGGGTTATCCCGTACCTATATTTAGGTAAAATATCACATGTAGAATATACTTGCACGTAAAGCACCAATTGTGGACTCGTATTTCATTTTAATAAAACATTTTTAAAGACATACGATTTTGCCATGCAGGGGTTCTTGGTTTCATCATTCGGGAACGGTCATTGATTTGTTCATTAACATAGTTGTTGTCTTTAACTATAGAACCAGTCGGTATGAAATCACCCAAGGTGACGGGTGAATTGAAAGGTGGATGGTTAGAAAAAGAAGCTAATATTGACATTGCTATAATGTGCGCGGCACAGGGACATCCTGTTCCCATATTTAGGTAAAGCAGTATAATTTTGGTATATTTTTTAAATGTATAATTGTTACAACAGAACCGATAGGGAGTAGAGCACCTTCTATTATTGGAGAAAAAGGGAATATGATAGAAAGACGGTCTGGTATTGATGTTGTAATGGTTTGTCAAGGCCAAGGTCATCCTGTTCCAATATTCAGGTAATTTAATTTTCTCTTCTTCGACAAACTAATATTTCCGTTTTATTTAACCAGTCGTTTATTTTATGCACTAAAAACAATTGAGGATATAACATAATTGATCTAACCATTAATGTTGTTAAAACTATATTTCTAATGGTTCGATGTTGTTCACTATGCGAAATTTAACTTTTAAAGAACCGGTTGGTAGTAAAGCTCCTTCAATAGCTGGAGATGAAAAGAGATGGCTTCAAGCTAAAGCATCTCATGCTTTTGGAATTCCTTGTCAAGCTCAAGCTCATCCTGTTCCATTATTCAGGTAGTTACTGTTTTTCGTGCAGATTATTCAATAGGTGTATGTCATGAAGTAATCGTTTATTCTACTTATGGTGTTTGATCGTCAGCACTATCTTGTTCCAACATTCAGGCACTGTTGTAAAATATAATTGTATAACCATTACAATATAATTGTTGATTTTATGTTTTGATCCGTTTTGTTTTATATAAAATATTTAGAACCTGTAAATGGTGCTGCTCCTAAAGTCTCGATTACTGCAAAGTATAGTGTGCTTACGGTGTTGCAAAATATAGAACTGGCATTATTGTGTCAAGCTCAGGCGAACCCGATCCCAATTTTCAGGTACGTTGTATTGATAGGAATATTGTGTAGTAAGGAATTCTGAATTGACTTGTAGAGCCAGTCGGAAGTAGTCCTCCTCGCGTTCCACCCAGATCGAATGGCGTTGTTTCTGTAAGAAAAATGGGAGATACAACTACATTGTTATGTGAAGCGCAAGCTTATCCTGCCCCTTTCTACAGGTAAGGTCGAGAATCACAGACATTTGGAGTCATTTTTTTACTAAATACTAACTACAAAAAAAATTTCATTCAAATAACACTATCGTAAATGAGTGGCAGTTTTAAACTACTTTACACGATCCTCAGGGAAACCCTAACCTCTTCTTCAGGTACATAAAATAGTTTTTGAAAAATTCTCAAAAATGGTTATTATTCATTACCGCATGCATTATAGAACCGGTAAGCAGTAGTCCTCCCAGAATGCCTTCTAAAACTAAGTACGATGCACTTAAAGAAGTTAGAAAGCAAGGCGGTAATGCAACATTATTGTGTGAGGCACAATCATATCCTGCGCCGATATATCGGTAAGCCAACAATTGGGAAAAGCTTTGCAATTGAATCAAGTTGTTCGTTGTAAAATATTGATAATCGTTGTAGTCGAAAGTGAGGGAGACCCTATCCACATCTTCAGGAACACATTGCGTTTTTGTATCTTTGGTAAAACAAAATTGATTGAAATATTAATGGTTGATTTTCGTAGAACCGGTAGGAAGTAGTCGACCTCGAATGCCATCTAGGACGAAAATAGATGTTCTTAACGAAATTAAAAAACAGGGCGATATAATTACTTTAATGTGCGAGGCACAATCTTACCCAGCACCAATCTATAGGTGAGCAAATTCATAAACCTATGGTCTAAATTTAATGTCCTTTCAAAAATCATATTGTGGGTGCCCTTTCCATATCATCAGGTACAATTTGATAATTTAAACCTGCAAAACCTAGGTGTTAATCTATTGATGATTTTGACATTGATGAATCATTGTAGAGCCTGTAGGTAGTAGTCCACCTCGAATGCCATCTAGAACCAAAATTGACGCTCTCAAAGAAATAAAAAGAATTGGGGGAACAGCTACTTTATTGTGTGAAGCGCAGTCTTATCCAGCACCTCTATACAGGTGAGAAAAAAGCGGTGGAAAAAGACAATTATAATTATTGTTGAACTTTGCCTGTGGAATCATTCCACTCAGGGAGACCCTTTCCATCATCTTCAGGTTCACGCTAATTTCGCTATCTTTTAAAAAAATAGTTAGCTTTCTTTGTCAGCAAATAAGTTAATATGTATTATAGAACCAGTAGGAAGTAGTCCTCCCCGAATGCCTGCAAGAACAAAAATCGATGTTCTGTTGAAAAAACAAGGTGGTGCTGCAACATTATTGTGTGAAGCTCAGTCATTCCCAGCTCCTTTGTACCGGTGAGCAGATTTAGTCTTCCTATTGCAATTTTTCAAGATTGTTTGTTTCTAATCATTGAACGGAATGAAATCTACTTGAAGCATTTGATATGTAAATAATTTGGACTCAAAAACTTATGTTTCGGAAAGCCCTATCCACACTTTCAGGTACACGTTAGCGTGTCCGGCAATTGAATGTAATGAAGTTGATATATATTGATCAAATACATTTTCCTAGTTTGATCTTAAAAAGTCAATCTTTGTAGAACCGGTGGGAAGTAGTCCACCTAGAGTTCCATCTAGAGCAAAAACAGATGTTGCTGAAAAAAGACAAGCTGGAGTTGTAACTTTATTGTGCGAAGCACAGTCTTACCCTGCACCTTTATACAGGTGAGATACTTTATAACGAAATTAAAGTTTAACATCCAAAATTGGCGCAGAAATTATGGTTAAAGTAAACCACTAAAAGTATCCTATTCCAGTGATCAGGTAGCAGTGGTTCGTTTGAATTATACTTTTATATAGTTCATACGAATTATAGTTCTTCAGTATATACATTAGAGTATTTCTGTTTATGTGTGACATAGAACCAGTGTCAAGTAAAGCTCCAAAGGTACCAAACGACGCGAAAAAGTTATGGTTCGACAGAGTGGCAGGACAAAATTTAAGCTTGTATTGTCCTGCTCAAGGATTTCCAGTTCCTTCTATAAGGTATACGATATCAATCTCATAATATATGAGTTATATTTATTAGACCTATTGAATTCACTACACACACTTGTGTAATGTAAAAGTCTTATTTGAAATAGTTAATCTTGGATCAATTAAAAAAAGTTCGATGAAAAACCTGGCGCAGGAACCCTATCCTTTGCATTCGACAAACAACTTTATTGGAAAAAGACAAAGAATTTGATTGGGCTGGTTTCATTTGCAATTTTTTAGAACCAGTAGGAAGTAGTCCTCCTCGTGTACCTCCAAGATCAAAAGTTGACGTTGTAGAGAAAAAGCTAGGTGGAAATGCAACATTATTGTGCGATGCACAAGCTTATCCAGCTCCTTTGTTTAGGTGTGCTTAAATATCTTCTCATGTTTTAGAATCAGTTGTTTTTTATTATTGTAAAATTGGAAATGATAACTTGCTCACATAAGTTAATCCAATAATACAACGAGAAAATTATAAGGGAGACCCTTTCCAAACGTTCAGGTACTCGTGTAACTCAAAATATCTGTTCTTTTTCTAATATTGGTATATCTGCATTATAGAACCTTTAGGTAGTAGTCCACCTCGAGTTCCAGCTAGATCTAAGGGAGATGTTTTAGAAAAAAAATCGAATGGTGTTGCAACATTGTTATGTGACGCCCAGTCTTATCCAGCACCTCTGTACAGGTGAGCGTTACATTTCAATTTGTTCAACACACCGACCAAAAATCGTACCACGGTAATATTAATATTAATACGTTGGTGTGGAGTGCAATCGGTGTTGTCAAGAAAGGGGTTCTTGTCTCATCATCATAATTGACAGAATGTTGAAGATAATTGAATTACATATTTTGATAGAACCACTTGGTGCTGTAAGACCCAAATTTCCTACAATTGATAACTTCCGTGGGTTTCAAACAAGTACAGCCGGTTCGATCGTATTGTCGTGTCCTGCTCAAGCTTTTCCTGTTCCTATGATTAAGTAAGTTGTTCAGAAACTACGTAATAAAATAAGAATGTAGAAACATCTAAAAGTCTATCATATATTCCCAGCTTTCAGGTTCTTCCATAGTGATATATTTAAATCCTCCAATATTTTTGAAAATATGTAATATTTTATTGATAACAGAGCCACTCGGAAGTGCTCGTCCAAAATTTCCTTCTATGGCTGAATCACAAACCTTTGTAACTCAGCTTGGTGGAGCAATGACTTTGCTTTGCCCTGCTCAGGGGTTTCCTGTTCCATCATTCAGGTAACGCAATTTAAAAGGAAAAGATTAATTGTTTATATTTAATGTACATATGAGCAGAACCAGCGTCGAGTACGCGTCCACAGTTATCAGGTGAAAGTGACCTACAGAGATTTTCTTCGCGCTTGTCGTCAGATGTAACTTTGCATTGTCCTGCACAGGGTTTTCCTGTTCCTTTTTTTAGGTAGGAATAAAATTAATAAATTCACTACTTATTGAGTCGAAAATCATCAAAATAGATGGTATACTCTGTCCCAACATCAAGTGCATAAGGTTAACAACGAATTAGTAGCCATGTAGAATTTTACAATCTATGGTAAATGAGTATATTTTATCAGAAATTTGTCTTAAAATCTATTACAGATGCTAATGTCAATGTACCGCCAAATGTCTCAGACAAAAGTATTATTGGTTTGAAGATCACGATATCTAAAAACAAAACCACTAGTTTGATATGTCCTGTGCAGGCGTATCCCTTACCGATTATGAGGTATGATTTTACTTAACATCATTTTTCATGTCGATTCTTTCCTGAATATAAAATAGAAGATGTTACTCTGCATTGGCCGGTTTAGATGTTTCAAAGAGATGCTGTAAGTAGGAATAATATTTATTGGTGAATTAGTATTTATCGACTGGAAAATTTTCATCAAAATAACTAGTGTACTCTGTCCCAACATGAAGTGAAAAAGTATAATCACTTAAGATTCGATCATATATTTCTGAATGAATTTAATTCGAAATTTGTGTGTTTTCGAATACTATTTCAGATGCTAATGTCAATGTACCTCCAAACGTCTCAGACAAAACTAGTATTGGGATGAAGATTACAATAGCGGAAAACAAAACAAGTAGTTTGTTATGTCCTGTTCAGGCATATCCTTTGCCAATCATGAGGTATGGATTCGAAACTCAAATTCCTTTTTGTTGCTGTTTTGTATTATTAAGTTCTGGAAAGCAATACATATTCACAAAGGAAGAATAAAGGTGTTCCAGTTATATGAAATCTTTGAAATTTATAATGTTAGGAGCATTCTGAGAATTTCAACTTTTCAATCGATTTAGGGAACTTGTAGAAAATATTAAATTCTTTATTGTATTCAGGATTAATCCTATTACAATGCGAGGTTTTTCTTTACATTTGTTTTTACATTTGTTCTGTACATATTTTGGTATCTCTAGTTGTGTTCTACATAATATATGGAATTAATTTCTAATTTTCGTAACGCGTTGTATTATTAGTGATAGTATTTAATATTTAGTATACGTATTTGTTTAATGTAATATTAGTAGTTGAGTATTTTCAATCATTTAACAACGACGATTTAAGTCTCATAGAATTCATAATAAAATAAAACATATTTTTAACATGATTTGGTTCGTAGATACAGAGTATTTCTGGAAATTCGCTCAAAACGGAGTTGAAGTAATGGTTCCTCAGAGGGTCGTAGATTTGACAGTAATTGATTATATGTTCTAAGGTTTCACAATGATTCAAATTACAAATTGAACATAAGGTTTTTTCATCTATTTTGTATGTTACGCCTTTTACATTTAGTACAATTTGATTATTGCCTGATAATCTCAATTGGGCAAATAGCTTGATATACGGTAGCGGTATATTGAGCAAAAGGTAATCTTCGCATTTTGGTATTTGTATCGGTTTTATGAATTTGTACATTTGACTATAATTAGATAGTAAGGTTTTATTTACATCTTCATTGAACGTCTTATCAATATAAGCTTTTAAAATGGTTTGGTGTGAATCATTTGCTATTGTTATCGACTGTGCATCCCACACGTTTGCAAGATCTAAGCTGGTGAGAAGGCGTTTCAACAGGGAGCACCAGTTATACTTTGGTATATTGTTAGAAGCACTATCTAGATGCATCAATTTCTGGTAACAAACCTTAGGGAATCTGTCATCTTTCATTTGTAAGAGTTTGACCCAGTATTTCAGTGTACGTGCGATTGTTGCCACGCTTAATTTGGTGGTTCCAGTTTCCAGATTGATCATATAATTTGGTGTACATCTGGGTAGACCTAAAAGTAGTTTAAAGAAAGTAGTTTTGACTTTGTCTATTTTATCGAGGTGGTTTAATCCCCAAATCGCTGAACCGTATAGTACTGTAGATACAACCACCGCATCGAAGAGCTTCAACCTTGACATCCAATTTGTCGTTTTAGCTGCAATCATGGGAACCCATATCGAGGATAGTGCTATTCTAGCTTTTGTGACTCGGGATTGCGCAGCTTGATTAAATAGTCCTGAACTCGTGAATTTAATGCCAAGGTAGATATAGTGATTTACATTCTCCAGAGGTTTGTTTTTATATTTTACTGTTCTAAATTTCTTTCTACGCCCTCCTTTTGTAAATATTAACACCTTTGTTTTGTTTGTGTTTACTTTCAGATCATTTTCATCGCAATATTTTTCTAAAGTGTTTAATTTGTGTTGTAGGTCAATTATATCGTTGGCCATGATAACGATGTCATCTGCGAATAGTATCATTTCTGTTTTTTTATTTATATTGTAATGTCCTTGATCGATAAAATAAGAGTCTATGTCGTGTAAAAATAGCGAGAAAAGTATAGGACTTAAGGTGTCACCTTGAAGAACTCCTTTCGTGATGTTTATATTAGGTGTTTTTTCGTTTTTGTTTACTCTGACCTTGAGATTAGGGAACTTGTATTGCAAATACTTTTCGATGTTGTGGTAGGTGAGAGTTGTTTTTCATTCTTCCATACTCTTAGACATTGACAGTGATGACGGCTAATCGGCCCATTTCCCATAAGATGACAAAAAGATATTGACTTTTAATTTGCAAACACGACTGCAAAATTTACATTGTTTATTAAAAACATTTTTTAGAACCTTTGGGAAGTAGTCCTCCTCGGTTACCAGCTAGATCAAAATTTGATGGTGTGATGAAAGTAATTGGCGATGTCGTCACATTGTTATGTGAAGCTCAGGCTTATCCAGCACCTTTTTACAGGTGAGAAATTAATAGATGTTCAGAAAAATGTGTATTATTAGCGTACCATATAATTAGTTGAAATACCAAATATGCAAATAGGTCAAATATTCACGTGAAACCGTTTTTTTCTACAATGGAATGATAGAGACAAATGTTGTATCGTCCGGAGATATTGCATGAAGGGCCGAAGATATTGACTTTCTAAATAGAATTTCTTAGTTGAAGCAACTGAAATACTCTCAGTTGGAATTTATTTTGACATCGAATTTTTTAATCTCATTATAGAACCATTAGGAAGTAGTCCTCCTCGTTTACCTGCTAGATCCAAATTGGATGGAGTGGGAAATGTAGCTGGAGGAACTGCGACATTATTATGCGAAGCTCAAGCTTATCCCGCACCTTTCTACAGGTGAGATCGAAATAGCAGAATGAAAATCAATTCTGTCGATTGTTTATCTATATTTTGAGAAAGTCCAATTTTTCTGTATTTAGAAAAGATGTTTGTAAAAAATTATGAAGGTCTACACTGAACAGAAAGGTCTAGAAATTCGTATTAGTTTTTTTCTGAATTTTTAGTTCAATTCAAACAAAGCTGTTAGGAAATCAACATGAAAACCTGAGGCTTTTAAAAGTGATTAATTTAAAGACATGACAGGGAACAAGGTGACCCAAGATATTGGCTTCAATTTAAATTGAAAACGATCAAACGTTCATGTTTTGTTTCAATATGATTTTAGAACCTTTGGGTAGTAGTCCTCCCCGTTTACCAGCTAAATCTGAATTAGTTGCTATGGGAAATAAAGCTGGTGGTATCGCCACATTATTATGCGATGCTCAAGCTTACCCAGCACCTTTATACAGGTGAGCAAATTCAATATCATTAATAATTCTACCTTTACAATGTCTTCTACCTTTACAATGTCTGTAACGTATGAGATCAAGCTAAGTCCTCATCAAACAGATATAAAACTCTCAACAAAATAACGTCAATACCAGTACAAAATATTGTTTGAGTAGATGTTCTAAAAAATACTTCATTAATTTTCCTGTTCCAACATGCGCAGGTCATATCTTACTTTTTTATATAAATTATCGAGTTTACTAGTTTTCTTCGTTATCATATAAATTTCAGATTCTCGTATCAATGTTCCACCTCAGATATCCGATAGGGAAATCAGTGTCGTGAAAAAATTTGTTCGTAGTAATACATCTGTCAGTTTACTGTGTCCAGTGCAGGGTCAACCTGTCCCATTAAAAAGGAAGGCTTGCGAAAAGTTCTCTTTTGAAATTTCATGTTGTTCTTCAAATCCGAATTTGAACTTAAGATCGAGTTTTGGTTTGGCCCGCGATGATAGTTTCTATCCTGAAATTTTCGATCAT